>CM067218.1:71268702-71383343 GCA_034190945.1 Octodonta nipae | reverse complement strand
CACAATCCACGCCCATTGTTTCTTCAACACATTTTGAAAACCAAATATAGTACACATCCCGTATTAGGGAAACCGTTATTCAAATTTTTGAGCGATCGAATGAAAACATTTTTTTCATGTTACCTCATTTGAAATAAATTCAAATTATTGCACATTGAATTCAACTCCCGTTGATTTTAATAAATATTTCTACATACTGTCTTACAAAGCTTCAAGTAAATTCGAATATTGGTATATAATATAAAACTTTAAAGAGGTATGGATGAGTGAACTCTCACTATTTAAAAAAAAATTATTTCGTCTAATGTTTTAAAGTCTGTAATTGGTTCAGAACAAAATTTTTGGCCCAAAAAACATTGTGCATTAGATATCCAAATTAATATAGAAAAATCCAACAATTGCAAATGCTAAGACCTCTACTCTTTACAACAAATCCGATACAATTTAGAGCGTCTGTTCAATATTTAATGTACAAATTGTTTTATAATTATAACAGGAAATATCTTGGTCATCGCATAAAAGACGTCCAAAAAATATGAAATGTACAGCATAATGTAAATTGTATTTTACCAGTTCGATAGCATTTTATAATATTTTTGGCAAAGGAAAAGTAATTCACAGCATTATTTGTGCCCCGATACCAACTTTAAATCATGATTGGTGGAACCTTACAGAAAGTTTTATAAATTATCGTTTACAATTATTATCAGAAAATTATCAAACTGATAATGAAGATGTTAAGTCTGTTACATCACACAACTTAAGAAGTTTATTTTGTCGATATAGAAATAGTCTTGCATTACATCAACAAGAGGGGGATGATGTTTAAGTTATATATAGACAAATTATAAACTAGTTAGTGTTCAATTTCAAATTTTCAAAATGACGTTAAATTTGCTACAAGATATCGAGTTTCGTTTAATAGATATAGATATTCGTTATGTTATCGAAACCAACACAAATTTAATTCGTCTTTTTGGTGTTACCAAATCAAATAAATCTATATGTTGTTTAGTAAATGATTTTGAATTTTCATTTTTTATTAAATTGCCATTTCAATATGAAATGCCTAAAAATATTTCTACGATTATAGAACAAGACTATAGACTATGTGCTCGGTGTCGAAAATATCAATGTTTAATTACAACAATGTTGATTTAAAGGATTGGATATGCAATGTTGTAGTTAATGATCACAGTCGAATATCAGAAACCGCAGGCCGGTTAATTGATTGTTTAACACAATATACCAAAAGTGAAATTCAGGCGTTCGATGCCGATATTGAACCCGTATTAATGTTTATAACAGCCACACAACTAAAAGGGAGTGGTTGGTTAAAAATCAGAAAAAGAACATTTTCATTGAGTATTGATAAAATATCTAAATGTGAACTAAATATTAAAATATTAAATTGGAAAGCGTCTATTGAACATGAAACCGAGAAAAATGATATTGCTCCATTTCGTATATTTTATTTTGATATCGAATGTGCCAATCGTAGGGGAGTATTTCCCGAAGCTAATATTGATCCAGTTATTCAACTAGGAATTACGTGTGGATATACAAACGACGAATGTTGTATATCTGTTTTGAATAAATACATGTTGGCATTAGGTAGTTGTTCTTCAATTAATAATGTTCATGTTAAAGAATTTTTTTATGAAAATAAATGTGATCGAAATAATGCTGAGCGACAAATGTTGGAGACTTTTCAAGAAATTTTAACAACCTTTGATGCAGATATCATGACGGGGTACAATATCAACAATTGGGACATCCCATATCTATTACAGCTTGGTAAACATTTAAAATGCCGACCGAAATTTTTTGAATTCGGACGCTTGTTCGGAATCGAGTCTAAAACATTTGAAAAAAATCGTCACACAAAAACTATTTTTCGACAATCAAACTTTACCAACATACCGGGTAGATTGTGTTTCGATATGATCGATGTAGTGCGAAACGAATATAATTTAAATTCATACAGTTTAAATAACGTATCTTTGCATTTTTTGAAAGAATCAAAGGAGGATGTTAACTATACAGAAATCACTAAATTATTTGAAGGCAATATCGAAGATCGGACGCGCCTAGCACAATACTGTATGAAAGATGTTAATTTGGTTATCTTACTCGCAAACAAATTAATGTCTTTAATAAATTATATCGAATTAAGTATAATATATGGAGTAAGTATGTCTTATTTGTTAAATCGTGGACAACAAGTCAAAGTAAAATCAATGATTTATCGATATGTAAAATGCAACACTGATTTTATCATTCCGTTTTTGAGAATTAATAAAAAAGGGAAAAATTCGAGTGATGAAGAATTGACCGACGATGGCTTAGATGATGAAAACGACGAGGATATCAATCACGATTTTGAAATAAATAAAATACAAAAAAAAATCTAATAAAAAGGGAAAAGTAAAATTTAAAGGGGCCACTGTTTTAAATCCCGACATTGGATTACACGATAAATATCCTACAATCGTTTTAGATTTTAGTTCGTTGTATCCAAGCATTATTAGAAGATATAATTTGTGTTTTTCTACGCGTTTAACTTCTTCGGAAATTTTAGACATTGGCGAAGATAACGTACACGTGTCTCCGATATCGGCAATGTTTGTACAATCTCATGTCAGGCCTGGAATATTACCAGAAATTTTAAAAAATTTGATTAACGCCAGAAACGATACAAAACAAAAAATGGCATTAGAACAGGATGAATTTAAACGAAAAATTTTAAACAGTAGACAACTAGCGTTAAAAATTTCTGCAAAATCCATTTATGGGTTTACAGGAGATGCTACCAGCAATTTGTATTGTGTAGAAATATCCAGATCCATTACGAGTTTTGGAAGGCTAATGTTGGATGAAACAAGGTGTTTTATAGAGAACAATTACAAAGCTAAAGTAAAAAGCGTTACTGTGGACTGTCGTACAGCATTGCAATTCAAAATCCAAAAATGGACATAAAGGGTTTGCAGGCAATTCGCCGGGATAGTTGCAATTTTATTCGGCGAACGCAGAATGATTTTATATACAATTTGATGGTATTTGGAAACAACTTTGCCAATTCATATTTACATAAGCAAAAAGAAAATTTATTGAAAGGAAATATTTGCATTGAAGATTTAATTATTACAAAATTGATAAGATCTGGTTATAAAAATCCCCAAGAACTTTCCGAGGTTAGACGGAAAATGATGGAAAGAGATCCCTCATCTGCACCACAGGTTGGTGAACGAGTAGTATTTGTTTATATTGACAATGGGTGTAAAAAAGCTTGTGAAAAAGCAGAAGATCCCTATTTTGTTAAAACAAATTGCTTAAAAATAGATTATTACAAATATTTGAATAGATTAAAAACATGTTTTGATCAGATTTTAAATAACGATCAAATGAAAGAATTTTTTGAAAATAAGTAAAAAAATAAACATGTGGTTTTTCCTTTTTTTAATTGTTTTGATTACAATAATAATTTGTTACGATATGTTATATGTTATAAGACCGAATGGTGTTACGTGGATATATTTTCGATATTGGAAAATTTCAAATAATATCCATAATTTACCTGCACTTTTTTATTATGTTGAATAAATATGCAAAGTTTAGCACACAATTTAAATAAAATTCAAAGGATCGCAAAAGATGTTGCCGATTCAAAAATATTGGTCAACAAAAAAGTTAATCAGTTACACGAGATACGTAACGATTTGTTTTCCTTAAAAAAATTAAACTGTCAGCACATCGATACTGAATTAGTTGGTATTTCAACTTTAATATCCGACATTTTAGATGATGTCGATTTCATACCGATGGCCGATAGAAATTTATTCAAACCCATGGTAACTAGTATGAATAAATCATTGTAAGATGTAATTCTCCAAAGTCGTATGGGAAATTTAAATGAACTGTTTGATGTTTATAAACACACTTCGTAAGACATTATAAGCAACCACTTTAATAATACAAATATAAAAAAATATTTTACACGATGTATGGAAATGATTTTTCCTGATCGAAAATTACATAAACTTTTCAAAGAAGACCGAAATTTCGTTCGCAGAAAGTTACGTAAAAATGTTTTTGAAAAAGACATAAATTTAGAAACAAAATATGGTGGATTAGATGAATTGTATCGCAAAGATAAAACATTTAGAAAACTTATAGATAATTTGGAAAATAATAACTATAAAGAAAGCTTTATTACTATTACTTTGGGTTTGGGAGTAGCTGTTTTATTGCAGAATTTGGTAAAGCAAGCACAAAAAGTTGCGGGTTGTTGGCGAGTCTTCGTGACTCGTACAGGTGAAATATCTGCATGTAAAATAACACAGTGTAGTTGTGCGAATAAAGATTTTGAGCCGAAAAACGCCTGCACAAAACTACCCAATGTTGTAAATTTGAGAGAATTGTGTTGCGGTTGGCCGGATCCCAAAAAGGATATTGTAAATGCAGAGTGTCGTAAATGTGATACCGACGTACCTCCAAATACATTGCAACATTTAGCTATAGAAGAAATGGTAGATTCACGAGACGTGTATGTATGTCGGTCTAAACCAAATTTAGGGACATTATTGTCAGATTTTATAGTAGATTTACCCAAACAAATATGGGATGGTGTAAATAATACTATTGATTTTGTAATTAATGCTTTAATTTAAGTTGGTATTTTCATTTTTGGCGGATTGGTTCTTACAATTATTTTTAAAATTCATTCATGGTACAACAGTTTCAAAGATAGTAGCTCAAATGAAACAGAAAACGTAATTAAAGATCCTAACATTTAACAAATATAGATTCTAGACTAAATACAAATATTTATGAGGAACACAGCGAGGAACATCATTAAATGAGAGTATATCATCTCTGGTGTGACCCGAGATTGTAGTTAATGTTCGGTACGGGGAACAAATGCAATCTTCAATTTTCGGATAGTGGGCGTTTATGTTAATGTTCAGTTTACTGTTTGTGCCGCCACCCACTCTTGGTAGTTTTTCTCCATCGTCATTAATTAAATGAGGAAAAAGTGAAACATATTTCCAAGATTTTATATTTAATACTGGATCGCCTCTCAAGACAGCAAATACTCCTTTATATGGAAAACATTTGTCTATATGTTCATCAATCATACCAAATTTTTTACTAACGTTTTGGTTTTGGGTGGTGGCCAAGGGTGGTGTAACTGTTTTAGGTATGTATAATCGCGAAGTCTGATAACATACATAAGATCCTTCAATTGGAGAACAGGAAAATGTACAATCTCTATCCGTTAAACAACTAACTGCAATTACATTACAATCGTTTTTTTCATGGTAAACTAGACGTTTTAATTTATCACTTTGATGTAAAATATTATTTTTGAAATAACACAGAGTTATTTTCTAACAGTTCCAATTTTTCAAACATTTTCCAAAATTTTGGTAAAAATACAAAATTTATAAAAATCAGACAAGTCAAAATCACCAACCAAATCATATTTAGAATATTTCATCGTCGATTAATAAAGCAACGGTCTTATCCATTTTGAATGAATGTGGCATAAAATTATCTACAGGGCCTAAATCGATTTTCTTATTATCTACGATAAAAGAAATGTTCATGTTCCAATCGACTGTAACATTTTGTAAGCTTTGTAATAACTGCGATTCAGTTTGCCATACTTTAGCTATAATACTATTACTGCCGATATATTTTTGTGCATATAATAGCGTTTCTTTTTCAATATCCCCAGTTTTTCTTGGCATGTTCTTTATAATGGATATAATATCTTGATTACCTTTAGCACCTGAATCGATTATGGAATTACAAACATCATCATTTATTATATTATGCACAAAATACGATTTCATAGAGTTGTCTTTGAAGGCCAATTCGTTTGCATAACGTATGTACTCGTAAGCTGTTGTGCTATCATATAACTGTGTCAATATTAGTAACACATGGTTTAAAATGTTAATTGTTTTCGTATGTTGGTATTCTTTTTCGTAAACATATTTAAAGACATTTCCCCACTTGGAATGTCGTGATAATTGATTTATGACGTTTGGATCGTGTAAACGTACAGCATGCGTTTGTGAAAATTCCATTCGAGTTTTAACAAAATACACGTACATATTTAATTGGCAATTTAAACGCAAAAGTAATTCTAACGATACTGCTTCGCATACGCAAATGTTAACAACAACGGTATCCCCATCTATATCTAAATTCATTGATTTGTACCGATATGGGTGAATTAAAAGACATCTGCCAAAGACGCGCTTTATCTTTTCGGGAGAATGAATACTATATTGACAAATGACAGGATCTCGTTTAAATATTAAAGACACGAACATGCGATTTCTATTTTCCAAAATACCAGGAAAAACTTCATATGGAATGCCAATTTCGTCAATGTCCATATCCACCGTAGATGGTAATACGGTGCAACGAAACGTAAAATAGTGCCTTCCTGGACTAGCTTCTTGTTTGATAAAACTACGTCGACCCGGTGTTTGTTCTTTAATCGATTTGTTCAATAAATCACAATTTTTAAGATTGTTTTCAATTTTTTTATATTCTCTGCATTTATCGTTTTGGGATCTGTAATGTGTGTATCAATTTTATAGAGTTTGTTTAATATCGTCAAATAATTTTCTGTGATTTGTTTCCACTGTGGTGTCACCCACATATTGCGTTTGCCGTATTTGTATTTACATGAAATGATACTGGGTCTCAACACCTTCATAAATGTCATAATATCATTAAATTGTGATTCAGACTGAATAAATGTTCTTTCACATTTTTTACAACGTTTAACATGTTCTTTCATTTTTTTTCGCATGCAATTTAAACCACTCGAACGATTTATTAATGATTTATAAATTTTTGCTATGCTCATAAATTCTTTCCACGATGAAATATTTCGATTGTTGCCATTTGTTTTTGATAGTTCTACTACATTATCTATAATTTCATAAAATTCCAATAGTTTTGTATTCATATTTTTACAATTGATTGATCTAATGTCAAAATTTTAATGCACTATAAAATATATACAAGTAACTATAGACACCGAAACACTTTTGGTTATTTCATTGGCAATACGAGAAATGGTATGTGAATTTTGTTTTTATTAATTTTTCATAACCCCGCCTACATTATATAATATACAAATAATATATTTTAATGTATAAATTTAATCACTTTCAATTATTTTGTATCATTATCTCTAGTAGTTTGAAGTTGCTCGATTGAATATGACAATAAAAAATAATTTTGGCGTTCTTTTAACCAATGTTTTAATGCACTATAAAGCGTCGTGTTGCATACTATCAATGACTCGCCCGATGATAGATTGTTATTTTTTCTACAATAAATTGAAGCTAACCATTCAAATAACGAAGATAGGTATCTCAAAATCGATAGATTTTCAAAATGTATAACTTTGGTCATATCGTTTGTACTTATTTTTTGTCTTTCCTCTGTTATTAAACAAACACATAAAACAAAACAAGTTGAGTATTTCATAAATAAATGCGTTAGCAATTCTGCACCGATATTAAAAGTTCCATCAACAAAAATAATTCTTTCGACTTTACGAGAATTTTGCACATATAATCGCTGCATAAGATCTATTTGTTTATTGTAATATTGAGATAGCACATATTCGTAAGATGGAGAAAAGCGTTCGTATGCTTTTTGTAATTTCGCAAACAGGGTGGCACTGTCTATACTCATTTTTGCCAAAGTTAACGAAGCAACTGTGTTTTATATACTGCGCCACCTAGTAAATATACAAAATATTTTTAAATTACATAAGATGTATATTTATTGTATAATGACCGTTTACGTAACAGTAGTAAATAACAATTGCTTAATTCATACAAAACAACTAAAATCATTTACATTTGCGAAAAAATGCTTGTGCTTGTGTAAAATTTCCGTTTGGGATGACACAAATAATAATGAAACAATCAACTTTAAGTTAACCAGCTTAACTATGGCACATTTAAAAAGTCTTTTGAAAATTTTTTAAAATATTTAACTATATATCGAACAAAACCTCTACTTTTAATTTATGTACTAAAAATTGTATCAACAATTATTAGATATTTAAAACACACAAACAGGTTTGATACTGACACTTATAATCAAATGTTGAATAAATATAATATGGTTAAATTTCGTCATTTTGATATTATTTTACAAAAAGAAGTAAAGGTGCTTCCAAAAGAAGAACAACACAAATTTCTAAGTTCAAATTTAAATAGATCATTAGCATTGAATACTGAGACTATTAAAAAATTGTTGGAAATAATTACAATTTTCTTGGAGAATGCATTGGTAAATTACATTAACAAAATACACAATAAAGCCTTTATTGCAGATATTGTTTTTCATACCCTTATTATTTGATCATTTTATACCGGTGCTAGGACAATATCTACACTCTATCGCCTGTCATATTTTGAATATAAAGGCAATATCAAAATAACGATATATTTAGTAGAAAATGTGCGAAAAAAATATTTACACTTATTGTACCTTCTCGGGATTGTTGTAGAAAAACAAAATGATTTTAATAACAGTTTTATTTTTGAAGACACGAAGAGAGTTTTATTTTTGCTGAAAATTGTTCCATAAAACAATTACATTTACGATTTGACAAGTTAGACAAGCATGTTTGTAATGTTGAATACCGTCCCCCTTGGGTAAAATGGCACGCCGCCAGACGGTGGTTTCTAGGTGAGATATTTACACATTGTGGTATAAAAATAGCATCAAAAGCAGTCTCACATAAACATTTAAAAACAACGGCTAATTATATTCAAGCATCTACACATTCCGATGATGTACATAACCATTTGAATAGAGTATTTGAGAATATGTAAACCGATAGAAGCATTCCTATAAATAAATATAACACATCACCGTCCCCCTTGGGTAAAATGGCACGCCGCCAGACGGTGATTTCTAGGTGAGATATTTACACTATGTGGATTAAAAATAACATCTACACATTCCGATGATGTACATAACCATTTGAATAGAGTATTTGAGAATTTATAAACCTGTTGAAGCATTCTATAAATTAATATAACACACTATTTGCGTAAACTAAACATGGATGATATTATTTTTGTACGTAATAATTCAAGACAAATCATCTTGTCACATACATCGACATCAGATATACTGTTAATAAAAATTGAAAAATATCTTCAAAGGGTACTGCAAATATGTACGGAAAGAAAATTTGAACAAACATACATAACAGTTTTAGTGCAAGGATTACTAAAATATTTTAAAGAAAATTGTGCAACATTTAAAAAAATTATATATCCACGCAATACGAGCCATGTATATTCAATATCGCTAGAAAATATGGAAATACCCAAAAATCATTTATTAAATTGTGATTTTTTATTTACTTTAGCTATAATACTATTACTGCCAGTAGAGTGTATAGGCCGATTCTAGCTCATCCCCTATTTTAAGGAGGTGGTTTTTCGTTGGCATGTCCGAGGGATGGCTAATTAGGAATGTGGGGGGTGGTTTTTTCTTTAGCATGTACGAGGGGTGGTTTATCAGGAATGTGGGGGTGGATGAAGGCAGTGCTGGTGGCTGCGATTGTCATCATTGTCGGCTTCAAGAAATTGTATTCTGTTTGTTGTTGGGCAAGACGTTGAATAATAAAAATGGGATGTAATTAAATGCGAGAAATATTTTGTTTGGTGTGTGGGTTGTAGGAATGCTGTATTATGGTGTCATTGGTATGTGTGTGTGTGAGTTTGTTGACCGTGCGATGAATCCGTGATCGCTTATAGATGGCGAAAAACAAGCTGTGACTGGTTTTATCTAAATGAATTTTTTAAATAATTCCAATTAGAAGATGTGTGTGGGTTGGTGAAATTGGGAATAATAAAAAATAAATACACTTAGAGTCTTAGAAACAATATGTTCTATAAAAATTATAATAAATACTATACAATTTTTCTAAATCTATTTGCGCTAATACATTAAGAGGAATTACAATTTTATAATTATTGCTTTTATTTTTTTCAACAAATAAATAGTTTTCTCCGTCCTCTGCCCATATGGTGGTTCGTAAATTGTTTTCATAATCTTCGGAAACCAGAACATTGTTATCGTCTCTGTGTTTACTAATAAAGTTTAGAAATTGTTCAAACCCTCGTGGTGTAAAAGTGAAAGAAGATATTTCGTCTTTTGGAAATGGCTTCGTTTGATTGCACTCATGTTGAAGAACAGCTTCATAATTGTTTGAATGTAGAACTACTTTTTCAGCAGTAAATACTATTTCCAGAACCTTTGCGAATTTGTAGTGGGCTACTAAGTAGTTGGGTGTAATTCTCTTGATAGTTTTTCTGCTAGTAAAACTAAAGCGATGTTTGTTTGACATAAGACTACTGTAAACCATCTTACCCACTTCAAAATACTGTAGGAATACGTGTTTGCATTAAAATATATATTGTTCACTACCACTACCACGAATGCGGTTGACTCTCCCACCAGAGATAAACTAAATAATATTAAAAAAATTTGCCAGAAATGTTAGCTGAGAAATGGAATCGAACCGGGAACCTGTAATGGGGAATATACTTACCTCTGTGCATAACTCAGCGCTCTTTCCACTCAGCCATTTCTGGGTGAATACAAAACAGGGTGTAAAGGTATACGTGTTGCATTATAAAATTGTTAACTGAAGAATAAGGACGTATACGTCATTTTCAATAATGATATTACTGAAAGCTTGTATTACTACTGGTTTTGTGATATTGACTTTTATATCACAAAACATGCTATACACAAATATACCACAGGGGGTGGAAAATGTGGCGGTATGCTTTTCTAGGAATTGCTCAAATAGATCTGATTTTTCACCAATGAGGCGGACATGGCTAAATGATGGGCTACTACCAGCATATTTTGCAGAATTTCCAAAAGATGGTACCCCATTACGCTACAAACTTAAAATTTTCTTTTACAATGGCACTGAAAAGGATTTTGATGGTTTAACAGCAAATTATGATTGTCAGCAGGAAGCCGAAGCCGCAGCTACATGTGGTCAACAACAGCTACCAAGTCCACTTCAGAGGGAACTCAATAACTTATTAATATTATTATGTTTTGCTGTTATATCTTTGATTTTATTGTTGGTAAAACTTATGTTGAAATGTATAAGATCTATACACTCGTTAATAAAATAATTTTGAGAAATAAAAATGCATGTTATACTTCATTCATTTATTGAGGTAAAATCTTATTGATTAACCAATCATAAATATCATTACAATTTTTTATAGCACATTTGTATTCTGCGTATTCTTCATTAGAATCTTCATAATGATAGCCACAGACTATGGGATATTTACTTGTCTCACGGTCCTTCTTAGTCACATCTCTCAACTTTATGGCGTTGATGGTATGCTCCAAATTTACGAACTTTACATGATTGAGTCCAAGCTCATTTTTACACTTTTTAACTAATAAGTCATTTTTTGGTGACCTCTAACGTAGACATGAGAACATCTGAAGAGAAGAAAATTCAAAATCATATTCAACTGGCTTACATCCCAGATTCCGCCATTGTAGCTGAGTCCATGAAGAAAATTCTCACAATATCTCACGGCTCGTCGATCTTCCTTGCACAGCAATTCAAATGGTTGAGGAGGTTTAAACAGGTAATGTATGACACCCGTTGCATGTGTCTTGATAGCCAATTCTTTGGGAACAAATTCCCCGTTAAGAATGAAGCCTTGAATGTCAACGATTGCGATTTCCATGGTGAACTGAAGTTGTAATGTGAAGATATGCTCTTTTATGAGAGGTTTCGAACAATTTCGCTGAGTGGGAGAAACTCCATCAAACAATCGTGGATGATTATACAGAAGGCACGTGTTTTGTCAGGAAAACCTGTTTGAGATTCAATATCCAGACGTACATCCACAGTGGAGGATTTCATGCTGTCTTCACGTCGGGAACAATCGATTACGAAGAGAGTGTGATTCTTGAAGGTGAGATAGTCTAGGAGCGGGTGCCTCTTGTCGGCAAAACTAGGATAAAAGTCCGTGTAGCGTTTGTAGGCTTCTCCGTATTCGTTCCTGGGGAAATCCAATTGCCATCTTTCGTTCGGCCAAAATTCTCCATTGAGAGTTAGACGAATATTAGATATGTGGATGTGATCAAATTCCGTGGGATTGGCTGCTATGTTGCTGTGCTTATTGGTCTGGAAGGCAACGATGACGTATCGAGGACTCTCTAGAGCAGCACAAGTTTTCACAGCCCAAATTTCTCGTGTGGCGCCTGTCTTCAGAGCAGGCAACTCATGAAGTTCCCATTTACGAAAGGGAATAATAATGCCGGTATTCCGTTTAACGGCTTGCAGCAGTTCAAGTTTCATATCATCGTTGGGGAAAATATGTTGGACTTTGAGTTCAATGCTGTCAATCGTCACGCTTGCTTTTGTAGATTTATCAGTAATAATAAGGCAATCATCATCATTTCTTGCTCGCACTAAACGTATTGTTTGCTTTCCGCAGGTCACTCGCTGGTAGTCGTTGAAGAGGGAAAACAAATGCTTGAGCGGGATGTACATTCGGAAAGATCTGTCTGCTGCATTCACAATTGGTTTACCGGGAAAATTCCAGCCAGCAATAGCTAATTCTCTTGAACTGGTAGGATCATAGCACAGATAACCTCGTATGGTACTTACGCGACCGGGATCGCGAACCGATTCCATTTCTTTACCGCACTGTTCGTAAATCATATTATCGAAGAAAAATGCTCCTGCATTAGGGGATAGGGAAACTTCACCTCCACCTGCCGTTACATTAATTTGACCCTTAACGGCAATATACGAGTCTGCCATGGATAACCAGGAATCAGCTTGGTTCACAGTAATCTCCACTATGTCGTTGTTCCCAAATGACTTTACATAGGGATAGTAGGTTCTGACTTCCATTCTGCGAATGCTGTCATCGAAACTAGGCTTTCGGAAGATATCGAATGCTTGAGTTGACATGATAGCCTAGCGATTGTAGAAATAGTTTATTGGAGAACGTAAGTGATCTCTTCAAAGGTTTCGTTGATACTGACTTAGGTTGTGGTATGTTTGTACTTTTATGAGGATGCTCAAATACGAGTAAGCGTCCCATTATTGCTGCAATAGCTGTTTCAGTTCCAGTCTCACAATGATTTCCTCCCCTCGGAAATTGACGAGTTCAGATTCCTGATTGAGAATTCTCAAAGTTATGTTGTGTATTTCTCTTCGGTTGATAGGTAGGTAGATAAGATGTTGAGGGGTTTCGTCAATAGCGAAACCAGGATCAACTCCAATGGCAAATTCGTATATCGTATGTGACGGTCTGTCGTTGTAGAATGCTCCCGATGTGATGTTACTATCGAGATGGATTGTTCGCACTTTTATGATATTGACTGGTAAATCAGAGCTCTGCACTTGAAGAGGTGTGAGCAGTCTCTTGGAAAAACCCAGTATGGCACCGATGCTGTTTTCCTTTTGAAAGTCTATTGCGTATTTACTGCTGTATATTTCGCACTTGAGTGTATTATTGTTGGGTTTCAATGAGAAAATCTCATCCACATCCTTCGAATGCTGCACACCCAATACTTTTCTAATGTGCGCTTCAATATCACCAATTTCGAAGCTGCCTTCAGGTAATTCGATGGTAGTTGGTTTCTTTTTCGAGTCGATCAAATACACTTTGCTTCCCTTCTCAATGTTCGGGATGCTGTTGTAGGAGTGGAAACTCAACAAGGTTAGACCGTAATTGTAGTCAGGATGTAGTTGAATAGGTGGTTGAAAATCAATGGACAGTATTGAACTGCGTCTTTTCAGCGTTAATATCAAAGACATGACTGAAGATCTCCCTCAATGTTAGGTGTTATTATAGAGAAATTGCAGACACAAATGACCGCAATTAGATTGATTATAATTTTGGTAGGAGTCGTTGTTGTAGATTATCGATACATTGCTTCCTAAATACTCAGCCAATTCACGAGGCGGTTTCAAATTACCAAAACTATCGAAATATTGCGCAACATTTCCATTTTTAATGTAAGCTACCCAGTGTGTGCCTTTGTTGCGACTAGAATCCAAGTTGATGATGGCAGACTCGGTTCTTGATGGCTGTTGTTTTTTAGGTAAGGCATCACGCATAAATACACCTTTAAAATTTGGTATTTTCAATTTTTTTGCGTATTCAACAAGCTCATTGGTGTAAAGTGCTCGACTGGGTAACTTTATCGGAAGTTTTTTTGCTGTTTCTTCAAATAGAGACCGAAGCCTCCTTTGCGGGACTTTTTCAGGTAGAGCCCGGACCCTTTCTTTCCAATCTCCTCCATAGCTTGATTGTGTCGTCTGTCCTCTTCGAGTTTCTTTTTGGCATTTTTTGCGTCTATTATTGTTTTACCCAAAGTTGCAGCTCCTCCAGTAAGGGTTCCAAGAGCTAAGAGTCCTGCAAATAGCGGGAGTAATGGGAGAATTCCACCGACTTTCGACTCGAAAGGTATCACACGAGGAACTCGAATTTTCTTACGACCGCCAGCTTTCTTAATTGCCATCCTAGCCGCTCTCAACGCCATTAGGGATGACTGTCGTAGATTTTGTCCTGCAGGAGAGTTAGCGATAGCTTTATTCGTAGGTAGCATGACATACTTTCGAAATGGTAAAAGGGTTTTGCGTGTTGAAGATTTTCGCTTACGGGAAGATTTTTTCACACCTCTACTCCTCTTCCGCTTTTGAGATTTCATGCCAAGACCGAGTTTCTGTTTGGTTTTCATAGTCGTTGTTACGAGCCAAGCAGCTGCTTTTTCACCGAATGAAGCGTCCTTAGATTTGAATCTCTCCCAAGCCCTATTCTCCAACTCAAAATCTGCCTTATGACGATCTGCTAGAGAAGTGCTTTTACTGTAAGCAATATCGTGATCCCGACAAGCTGCGTCGGTTTTGTTTATACCTCGCTGTCCTAGAGCTAAGCGTTTTTCGAGTTTCGTACCCGGTCCACAAAATTGATAGCCAGAAAGGTGAATTTCAAAGGGTAACTTGTTGATTAGAGTGTTCACTACACTTCCACTACCTTCAGCGGTTAACATAATACTGACTGACTGACGTTCAGAAAGTAAATTTTATATTTAAACGTCCACCCAAAACACATGTACATCAGTTTACTTTGAGATGCACATAAAGCAGCAAGATATTCAATTGCCTATAGAAAATCTAGATTTTGTGGCGGAAGGGGGTGACAATGATAGTGTGCCATCGAAAAATGGGAAACTATGGCCAAATTCCGTCCGGGCGGCGTTCTGCGGCCCCAGCGGCTGCGGGAAAACCAATGCGCTGCTCTCGCTTTTGTTCAACGAAAACGGATTGCGATTTAAAAATGTCTACGTGTACTCGAAATCTTTGTACCAACCAAAATACCAACTACTACAAGAGGTTCTCAAGAGCGTTAAAGGTGTGTCATATTTCCCTTTCAGCAAAAACGAAAATGTAATTGATCCATCAGACGCCTGTGAGTATTCAGTGTTTATTTTTGATGATGTGGCTGGTGATAAACAGAAAAAGATTCAGAATTTCTTTTCCATGGGACGACACCGACACATCGATTCAATTTATTTGTTGCAGACGTATAGTAAGATGCCCAAGCAACTAATACGAGACAATTGTAATGTGATTGTGCTATTCAAACAAGATGAAATCAATTTAAAGCATGCTTATGATGAACACGTATCACCGGATATGTCATTTGAAAAGTTCAAAGATTTGTGTTCAAAGTGCTGGCAGGACCGCTATGGGTTCGTGGTTATTGTTACAGAATTCGATCTGAATGAAGGACGATATCGCAAAGGTTTCGATCAATATATAAGAGTACAGGGTGAAAAATAATCAGTCAGTCAACAAAAATGTCTTCAGTGAGCAGGAACAGCATTGCAGAAGCTTTTCGCAAGAAAAAAATTAAACAACTAGCACGGTCCATTCGCAAGAAGTACCTCAGTCTGAAACTGGGTAAATCGGAAAACGATGAAACCCTCAATAAGCTCTTTGAACCGGTGGTCGGACCTTTGAAACAAATAGTTTCGACTACATCCAAAGTTCTCACCAAGATACCATCAGCGTCAACAAAATCACCTCCGATGTTGCCATCTATCAAACGAGAAACAATTGTGAAAAAAGAAAAACTAGAGCCGTTAACATCAAAATCAAGTCTATTCCTCGAAGAAGAACCAGTCGCAGAGACTAGTTTTTATACCGATGCTGAAGCTGAGGAAACGGAAGAAGAGAATGATGATCCGACTAATTACTCTGACAAAACTTTTGAGTCCTATATGGAGCAGTATCCAATAATGGTGCAAAAGTACGTAACCGAATATTTCCACAAGAGTGATGAAATTGACAACATTTATGGACCCTCATACAATTCGAAAACCTCCAAATGGTACCTCGGTAACAAAGAAATCAACTTCGATACGAGGACAGGACGTCTTACAGTTGGAGACGCTGCGTTTCGAGGATCACCTGGTCTTTACCAACTGATATTCTACAAGGACCCCGCATACACTCCAGATGATAAAATCGTGTACCAAAAAGTTTTGGAGCAAACATTAGTACACCGGAATGTAAAAGGACACTCAGGAATATCCAAATACAAGGATGTCATTAAACCTATGTTTATAAAACCAATTAAACCAAGCAGCAGCATCGAAGGAAGAGGTATGAAGTTGAAATATAATACAAAGCCTATGGAATACGTCTACTGGGACGATCCCAATGAATTGGTAGATCGTTTAAGGTTACTTGTTGCATCAAAAGAGGCCGGCAACACATCCCACGACAACGAAATTGTAGCGATAATAAATGAGCTCAAAGAAGCCAATATTATACGCGACAAATAACCAAAGTAGTCATTAGTAAAATGTCTCTCGATAAATTTGGTCGAAGTGCTGTTCAACAACAGAAACCGAGTGATTATGAGCGAGCAAAAATACCATTTTCCTTCACATCCGATGGAAATATTGATGTAGAGAAAGTGATAATTTCAAATGTTGGAGATCCGAAAGCGGATATGGATGCCGCCAACAAACTCTATGTCGATGACAGAGTACGTGACAAGTTGTCTCAAATTAAAAAGGACTTTCAAGTGGCATTTAGTGATTTCAGCGATAAGGTTTACAGCAGTATGCGAAAACTTGAGAAAAATCAACATACTATTGATAGCAGCTTAACGGTTAATCAACAGAGCTTTCTGGAATTTCAGTCGAATACGAACGTTCAGCTTAACCAGCTTACGAAATTGCCACAGCAAATTGAAGAGAATCTAAGACAGACTATAAGTGATGAAATTTTGCAATTGAAAAACGATATTGATGAAGTGAAGGCTATCAAAGAGAAAATGCTAAAAGTTGTGCCCGAAGTATATGTGGATATGCAAAAATTACACGATGAAATGAGTGATAAAGTTAATAAGATGAACTTAGAGATGAAAAAATTATCAGATGGCATCAAGAGCGAACTGCGATCTCACAAAAACGAAGTCTCTTCGCAAATCAACAATCAACTAAAGATGATTAATCCAAAAATTGTAGCCATTCAACAGCAACAGCAGCAGCTACAGCAATCTGCTCTAAAGACTAAATAAAAAGGTATCAGCCATGTTAAATTATAGTAGTCATCATGAATTATTCCAAGGAAAAAGTTCAAGTTGTAAAGGAGCTGCATCGACCTGTGAGAAAAAAATTTCCACGACGTCACACCGTCATTAAGGGTTTCGATGATTTATGGCAGTCTGATTTAGGACAATTAGATCTTTATGCGGGAACTAATAGAAATTTTAAGTATATCTTAGTGGTAATTGATTGTTTTTCCAAGTACGTTTGGACGAGGCCGCTGAAATCAAAATCAGGAGAGGAGGTGACAAAGGCTTTCGAGAGTATTCTCACTACTAATGGTGGCCGCCGCCCGAAAAACTTGCAAACAGATCACGGAAGAGAATACTACAATAGTGACTTTACGAAACTAATGCAAAAATATTCGATTAACCACTATAGTACATTTAGTGGGATGAAAGCAGCTATATGTGAGCGTGTGATAAGGACGCTAAAGGAGAAATTATTCAAATATTTCAGTTTAAATGGTAGTTACAAATGGATTGACATTTTACCTGATATCGTTCAGTCTTATAATAATCAAAAACATCATACAACGAAAATGCGTCCTAGCGACATAACTGCTGCTAATGCTAAAGACATTAAAGTATTAAATAGGTTAAAAATCGCTGGACCTAGGAAACTCAAGGTGGGCGATGTGGTGCGAATAAGTAAAGTGAAACACGTCTTTGAAAAAGGACATACCAGAAATTGGACTACAGAGCTATTCAAAGTACGTCAATATCAGGTAACGAATCCCATTACGTACCTGTTGGAAGACATGAGTGGTAGGCCAATTAAAGGGGGTTTTTATGAGGAAGAATTGCAAAAGACTGTCAACCCTGACGTTTACCTCGTGGAAAAAGTATTGCAGAGAAAAGGCAATAAAGTTAAAGTTCGATGGTTAGGATTTGATTCAAGCTATGACAGCTGGATTGAAGCTAGCAACAAGTTGTAACTTGCAAGCCGCAATACAGCAATACTTGAGTGGAAGGGAAGACAAGAAAATGTTATAAACCCCTTCTGCATTAGCTAGCACTTTCAGTAACAGTTTCGTGAGAATTAGTGATAGCAGCAGTATGAGCGATAGTTCTTTTGAAGATTTTGATTACACCGCAGACCTTGATAGAATACTAAAAATGTATGAAGAAGCAGCCAGAACAGAATCATTTTACCTCTTACATACAAAATTTCCCATCAACAGATCCGAGTATGAAATAGAGTGTGCTCTAAGTCCAGCCAGAACGTTTGCACCAGTAATTATTATTAAAAAAAATAATGTAAAAATTGTTCTAACTAATTTTGAATGGATGGATGTTGTGTGCGTTCTGAAGCTGATGCAAAAGAATTATTTGGAAAATCCAAACATTAGCAGCCACGAGATTGCAGCGCCAATTTCATGTGGAGAGTTTCTACATATAAGTCAAACCAAATCTGAAGATGATGTGAAACAAGTACTATTAATGCAAAATGTTACTGTGTTATATTTTTCTCATAGTGATGTAGTGGAACTTTTAAAAATAGAACCTATAATTTCTAGTAGAGTAGAAGCATATATACAAATGGACTTTTGTAAATATTATTTTACCGTTTTAAATGAAGTTTGCTCTTGGAAACATCTAATTTGCTCGCAACCAGTTGAACGACTTTTGTCATCATTTTGTTTCGACAATACATCGCAACTCTGTATAGCACTAAGAGAGTATATTTATTATTATAAGGATAAAATTGTTAGTGATATTGTATCAAAAAATACTTAGTTTAATAAAAAATGTATAAAATTCATCATGTTTTGAATTTCCTCTCAGTTTAGGTATAAACATCACCATGGAATGTAGAGATTTTTATCAAGTCTATGAACACAGGTTACGCACCTTTGAAAAATGGACCTCGGAATTCCCAGCATCGAAACTAGCGAAAGCTGGCTTCATTTACACTGACAAAAAAGATATAGTAAAATGTCCATTTTGTGGAACTGAAGGTTTCAACTGGGAAATGAAAGACGATCCAGTAGCTGATCATTTAGATTGGAACCCTAATTGTTATTTCTTTGATATAGATAGTACATATTCCATAAGTAGAAAAAAGGAATTTGTTTACTCAGATAAAGCGAGTTTTGCTAATAGATTTGCAACGTTTGGGAATTGGCCAATAGCACTAAAGCAAAGACCTAATGACTTGGCAAAAATTGGATTCTTTTATAGTGGTTCAGGTGACAAAATCATATGCTACTGCTGCGGCTTGCAAATTTCAAACTTGTTACCAAATGATGATATCACACAGAGACACTTTTTAGCATTCGGCAACTGCCTGATGATTCAAAAGGCTATGGAAGAACTAAAGCCTACTACTTTGCATTGTAAAATTTGTCTAGTTAATGAAATTTCTGTTGTATTCCTTCCATGTAGACATTTAGCTTGCTGTGTAAGCTGCTTTATAAATATCGAAAAATGCTGTATATGTAGATCTGAAGTGGGAGGGTATTTAAAGGTATTTATTTCTTAAAAATAAAAAGTTGAGATTAATATAAGTATATTTTTATTTATGAAAATTACAATTACTACAGTATACATGTTGTTACTCACTGTAACAGTGGGTTTAAAAAATTAAACACATTTTTCACAATAATAAAAAATTTTACAAATTAAAACTAATTAGTACGTTTTTTAATAATAAAAAATATGTTGATGTTTCATTGTGAAATACAAATTACAACTAATTAGTACATTTTAATAATACAAAAATATGTTGATGTTGCATAGTGAAATTTAAAAGTTTAAGTCCGAATCAGACAAGTCGGAAAAATCTTTTTCTCTTGGTTGAATGTAAATTTGCTATACATTCAACTCTTTCTTTCAATTTAAACTACAGTATACATGTTGTTACTCACTGTAACAGTGGGTTTAAAAATGAAACACATTTTTTCACAATAATAAAAACAAGTTTTACAAATTACAACTAATTAGTACATTTTTTACAAATTACAACTAATTAATAATAAAAAAATATGCTGATGTTACATTGTGAAATTTAAAAGTTTAACTCTGAATCAGATAAGTCGGAAAATCTTTTTCTCTTACCTGAATGTAAATTTGCTATACATTCACCTCTTTCTTTCAATTTAAATAAAATACTATTGAAACAAATGTTACACCAACTGTATTTATCATTGTAGAGGATATTTAAAGAATTTGCACTACAGACTCTATGGTAATGGTGAAAATGAAACTTAAGTTCCTTTTGCAAATAACGGAATACAAGTTTTAATATTTTCAAGCAGGGTCTGCATACATAAAGATTGTAACGTTTAATTTTATAATATTTTTGTACGACACAATACGCATCGTGATTCGTATATGGCTCTAGCATTTCAACACTTATTAAAGCATACCGTAATTCGGGGGATATGTCCCTCCGCTCATTCTCAAAATCGGTTAAAATTTCTTCATCATACTCAATGGATTTGGATATAATAGATATCCATTTGTATTCTGGATATTTCATCAAAATTGTTTCTGTTAGAGCCCATGGCAAATCGACCAGGTGAACAAACCTTGAAATTCTAGAAATGTGTTGACAAATGCTTTTGATACAGAGTTCTTTTAGGGTAGCTTGTAGGTGGCATGTTCCGCTCATGTAATAAGAAAAAATGAATTACGTTTGGTACTAGATATCTTTTATCATCGAATGGACTAAGTGCAACTTTAGTTTGCTCAATACTGAACACATTATGTTTAAAAGATCTTATAGAGCATTGAGTAATTAAAGTATTTTTGTTCTCCTGCAAACATTTGAGGTAATCTTCAAAATGAATCTGATTTTTTACTACAGAAGTCCTAATCCCTTTAGATTTTTTAACACATTTTTGACCATCAATTTTAAAAGTATACATTTTAGATAATAAACCGATATAGTGACTTATAATTAGTCCATTGGCTTCGTCTTTCATCAATCCCAGAACTTTTTTATTAACAAGTGGAATACCATATCTGTTATTAGGAGGATAATCGGATGTATCAAATCGCTGAAGATCTTTCTTTATAATCTCATATACATCTATACCCATTATTAAATAAATAAATGAATCTGTATCGGTGTACAGCAAGAAAACCTTGTAAAATGGAATCTCTTTCAGTATGTAGTTGTAGTGAAATTCATACATTACAATTTTAGATAAATCTAGGATCGCCATACCAACATATAAAGGTTTGTTGAAAATCAATTCAGTTTTATTTAGTTCTACAAAAATAGTTCGGTTATGAAATGCTGGATTAGCAATTAGAGTTTTAGCTCCATCGCGTGTTTCCCACTTATTGACCAATTTGACTATACGATGTTTGCGAATATTTTCCATTGTCTTACCAAATACGCCATTATTCATTAATTTAAAGAGATTCTTTTCAAAATCATTTTTAGAGGCTTTCCTAAGGTCTGTATTTAGATCTATATATGGTTTTAACCAGGGAGTTTGTTTAAATCGTAATACGCGATGAATTTTGGTAAGAAGGAGACCGTTTTCCAATGCTTGTTTCAGGTTACGGTAATGTAACACATATTTTGTTTTGTTATATAAAGTTGTCATTAACTTAGGGAGTTTTGAGCCAGGAGGGATACGGCGCTCAGGACAGAAGGGTAGATCTTTGTGAAAGTCGTGTAAATGTTGTGGATATGAAAGATCAACCTCTAAAAAATATCCTACTGGAGAATCATCAGGTATAGTTGTAACATCAATATGTGGTTCCACCCATTCAAAGCCTTCATAAGGTAAGGGCATTGTCATTGAGGTACCATAAAGATTATTGCAATCCAGATATAGAATATAGGAAGATGGTTTTGAAGGATTAAAAGACGACATATATTTGTTGTTAGCTTCAGCATATTTTAGAGAACAGATTTGACTAATACCTCCTCGAATACCTTTTTCTAGGAAAAGTAGCATGTCTACATCTTGTAATGTTTCCAACTTACAACATGTATACTTAAGCATACACTGCCAAGCATATCCGGGGAGTGTAAAAGAGTATGCTGGATCTAACCCATATGTTTTATGCGAGGTCTCCCGGAAATTTTCGAAGACATCAGTTAGAAGAAGAATATCTGTTTTCATATAAAGTTCCATGTAATCCCGAAGAGTTTGACAATGGAAAGCATTCCAAACTTTAATTGCATGTTTGTAATCATCTTCACTAACATTTTCATCATATAACTTTTTATAAAACTGCTCAATTGTGGGTAGCCTAGTTTCATCCAGTTTCTCAATCGATGTTAAATAATCATAAGGAAAGATACCCTTTCGCATAATAAGATTTATCTCGGACAAAGAAAGGTAAGAGAATTCTCTTTTAAGATTATGGAATTTATCCTTCTCTAGATAGGAACTTAATTTATCAAGAGAGGCGCCTAGGAATCTAAAGGAGTCTATAAAACGAAATTTAATTTTTGTTTGCGAATCATATTTTGTGAAAGAGATATATTTCTCCTTGTTAATGGGTAAAAGTGAGATATGATCTCTCTTGGCAAGATCTCGAATTATAAAGTGACTATCATACCCAGAGAGGTTGTGGAACACAACAGGAATAAAAAAGGATTCTCGGTATGCCAAATTGCAGGCGTTATGTGAGTAGCCACGAAATGCGCCATTTTGATGATTGTGGTCGCGGACTATTTTATCTGAGGGCAGGAATGGTTTTTCACAAATATGGCAATTTGTGGAAGCATCTTTAAGGCTAACATCCACATTCATTGGAACAACATCAACTAACTTAGATTGAATAAGTTGAGCTAATTTCGCCATCTCGTCAGAAAACCAAACCATACAATCAACTCCAGTGAAGCCCTTGTAGTATGATAAACTATTATCATAGAAACACTTGAAGTAGTAACCTGCACTAATAGCTCGATGGTTTTGGTACTTGGAAGTTTTAAGTGAAGAAGCAACTGTATCATTAAATGGTTCTAGAATTGACTCGAAGTCTGCATAAATGATGAAAGGAGCTCTTTCCTTATGTGTATAATTTTTAAATTCAATAAATTTATATTTGGGGAAGCTGATTTTACAATTATTTCTATCCTTACAATACTCAGTATGCAATCCCAATTTTTCTAGACTACTGAAGTAACACAAACATCTATCGCATATAAATTTTTCATGTCCATGTTTATTTACCTGAGATGAAATTAGTCTGGAAAGATTCTTTATCAAGACATAATGATATGAAATGTTTTCCTCAAAGTGTGGTGGTGCATCGAAATCATTAGTTTTAGGTAAATACTGGTTCTGAATCATTAATAAATTTACATGCTTGTTTAGTTTATGTTTTGTTAACCGGATTGGAACTGTTTAGAAAAACTCATTTTCCTTAGATTTTACCAATTCTAAAATGTATACATTAATAGAAATACTGTTTAGTTTTTCAAACTTTGAAATCTGATTAACTTCCATAGGGAATTCTAAACCGGAAATGTTTAATACAGTTTCAGGATTAGGATAAGATGACATTCTACTAGCATTTTTCTCAACTGGATACAATGCTGCAACCACAGCATAAAGAAAACATTTATTATCATAATTATGAACATTGATACAAGCATGTTTTTTTTTAATTTGTTCTGGCAACTCAATGAAAGACCTACCACCATTGCTAATTTCTAATTTATTTATATTCATTTCTAAAGAGATTATTTTATTTAGCCCCCAACCGCTACCTTGCTCGCTAAATTCAGATAGTTTATTAAAAATTTTATCCTTTACGTTAATTGCAAACCATTGCTTTAAATTTGTTCCAACATCAATAATTTCATTTTTACTTATAAAATATTTATTTTCCAAAATTTCCTCCAAACCATTCTTTTTTATGAACTCTCCACAAAAAGTAGTGTTTACTTTAATTATTGGCATACTCTTTAAAATATTTCTTACTCTAATTTGGAAAAGTTGATATGCATCTGCAAAAAATGTTGAAATATTCTTATGGGATTTGTTAATAATAACGCCTGTCCTTACTCTATTTTTAAAACATGAAATAACATCTTCCCAACAAACTCGATCAGAAATATTTTTTCTATTAGAAATTTTACCACCATATTTAAATAAACTTTGCCTTAGCAATAATTGAAACCTTTTCAAATGACCTATATTGGTTTGCAGTTTACGTAAAGCACCTACCATAGATATATCAGTATTCCGTATAGCACGGTTAAAAAGTCTCAAATGTTTTTTAGTATGTAGCAACCATTTCGTAATTTCTTTTGTTGAACATGCTGTTGTAAGAAGTTGAATTTCAACCTCTTTAAAACGTTTGATAATATCATCACTGAGATCGGCAATATGTTCATAATTCATTTTTCTAAAATATATGCGGATAAGCCCCTTTGAAATATTTTTTATAAAAATGATTATAGAAAAGTTTCTTTGAAATATCGGACAAACTTTTAAATTTCACTTTTGAAATTAATATTTAAAATTAAAGTTGCTTATAACATATCATTATTACAATAAATGTTTAGTATTATAAAAAAGTTAGGCGAAATAAAAAAAAACTTACGTTTATAGTATTAAGTTACTCAGTTATCTCAAAGAGAGTTCTAGGCTGAAACCCTGGGATGGTTTGCTCTTCTTTGAAAGTAAGGTAGTAATTGCCACTACAAAATTGTTCGATATGCGGCGCGAAGCTTTTCAGCACCCGTCTTGGTAGGAATGTTGATTTTTCCTCCAATTCTAACAGGATGGTCTCCCCGTATTTCGTCTTCACCAACTTCGCAGAGACGATATGATATTTGCGGTCAGCTTCTAGGTCCCGCACACGAATTATTGGTTTATTCGCCACTGGGGAGGAAGAGACTGCATTAATTTCTTTAAGGAAACTCATCTAAAATAAAGCACAAACTATTTATTCTATGATTTAAAAAAATGAATGAATTAAAATCTACTTAATTTTCAGTAAGATCATCTGAAAACTAAGGAATATATTATATATATTATATATTCTAGTATTAATAATTATAACGATGGATGCGCTGTTTAATAATAAAAATGAATACGTTTAGTGAACTCCTATTTTAGATGGCTTCAGGATACCTAATAATTGCATTTTTAGCGAAACTATGTGTACATACAAAAAGTTGCACTTCAATACAACTATTGGAAATAGTATATTTCAGTAATTTCAGTAAGTAAAATCATCTAAATTAAATAAAATATATTAATTAAAGTGAACTTTGGACTAGTATTAAAAAGTATGGTTATCGAATAAAAGGAAAAACGAAAAATAAAATGGTGAATGCACTAGTTTATATATCGGATGAGCTTGATGATGTCAAATAATTCAGCAAAATTTAATTATAATGATGGATACGCTGGTTAGATTTAAAAAATCAAGACGTTTAGTGAACTTCAATTTTTAGATTGGAATACCTAATAATTGTATTTTTAGTCAAACTACGTGTGCATACTCAAGTTTCACTTCCATACAACTATTAGAAATAGTATATTGCATCAATTTCAGTAAGGAAACTCATCTAAATTTAAAAAATAATATAATTAAAGTCAAATCAATCAAAACAAAAACGGAAAATAAAATGGTGAATGCGCTGGATTTATATATCAGATAAGGTTCAGGATACTTAAACGATTCAACAAAATTTTAATAAATAATAAAAAAATTACTTACATTGATCAGAGATGCACACACTAAAACTGTAGAAAAAATAATTGTTGCTGAACGACGTTCACTATCTAAGTCAACTGACTGTAATGAGAGACTACCAATCCCGACTGTGCTTTTATATCATCACAGTTCTCTCCTCTCGAGTTCAACGACGCTTATGATCTTGTGCTTACAGGTTTCTTGGTAGGATTTTTTTATATTACAAGTTTCTCACCGCAATACCACACAGATGAATATATATGAACTTTTATTGAGATTCAAATAATAGGTTTGGTAAGGTAATTAATATTTAGAAAAAAAACATGCGGTTGTGAAGTTAGAAACCTTAGTATTTCTAAGATTTTTTAAATTTATTGATGATGTATTAACAAGATTTTGTTCAACAGTACCTTAAGTTGCTCATATAAAGAGAGGTTTGGACATGGTATATTAAATTGATCTAATGTTATTTTATTCGTTTCTTGCAGAGACTGGGTAAATTCATTGAATGCATAATATCGATCTTTCACAAAAAAATAAAGTAAACCATTGGTATAACGAAACGCACTTCTTAAATTAGATGGGATACCACTAAACTGTTTGTCGATATATCCATATGATTTGGCTTCCAAAAGACATTCATCTATTTCCACAAATAAGTTTTCCTTTAGAAAGAAATATGTTTTCCCTGAATATGTGTTTACAGCAGAAATAATTTCTTCAACAGGAAAGGCAAACTTCAGATCTGTAATATTTATACTTCTAGTTAATTTATAACTAAACTCTGTCATATAAAAAATTCTCCGTCTATCAGCTACTATAACAATTTCCCCTGAAGGGCGCTGATAAATTGAAGTTATTTCAGAGACATTGGATGGTAAAAAGTACAGAAATTTTCGTAGAGAAATACCCTTTGAAGTCATGTTTTTCGTGTATATATCCATTATCCATAATCTGTCTTTATGTATAATGTACATATTAGTGCGTAAGATTAAAAACTGCAAATCTTTAGGATCAAGTTCACACAAATCCAATATTTCAGGGTTTTGTTGTTTAGTTGCCGTGGTTGGAGGATGATTTGTTGTTGTTGTTGGTATTACCTTCCTTGTTATCGGTTTGTTAATTGTTGTGGTAGATGGAAGAATCGTTGTTGTAGAAACCATTTTCCTTGATACTGTCGTTCCATATGTTTTGGTTTCATTTACTTTTTCAAGCTTTTGACCATACAAATACTGAATTGCTTGTATATCATCATCAGTCAATTTCGAATTTCCATACCAGGGATACATCAAAGCTGATGACACTGAGGAATGTTTTACCCCCAAAACGTGGGCGATTTCATGAGCCAGGGTCCAAAACAAACTCGTCTGATTTTTTGGTATATCTGCTATATTCTCAAAACCTAAATACCACACTTCGCTACTATCCAAATGAATCTCTCGACATTGATTGTTGTTAGGTTGGTATGCATGTCCTAAAATGCCACCCTTTCCATCAAAATGTAATCCACATTTCCCATTTTGACAGTTTCGATAATTTGAGTGTTCAAACTGTCCATCAGACATAGAGATTACAATATCAGGGTTGATAATTGTTTGAATAAATTGTAAATTTGTAACATTTTGCCAAAGTTCGAAGGCTTTCTGTGCAACATTATTTCTTTCTGAACCAGCTAGTTTGAAATACCATTTCAAGGTGCTTTTCGTCCATTTTTCCTGCGATATACTAAAGCCAATTGGAAAATCAAGTACTCCGCAACGAGGTCTACTCATTAGTTCTAAGGTTTCTTCATTGGCCGTACCATCAACAGTTAAATTGTATACTTCTTGAAAATTAACTAATGCTTCTTCCAAGTTTGATAGACTATTTTCTGTTTCCGATAAAAATCCGTATTTTTTAAAATATTTTCCACATCCACTTTGGCCAACCCCCATTGTAGGAAAATACTGAATATTAAAAATATTATGTTTGTGCAATCCATCGTCAGTTTTGGAGAGAAGTACACTGTTTTTATTTGAGAGAACAATACGTCTGTATTCATCAACTTACTAATTTAAACTAGTACAATTGTCTTCAAATATCAACTTTAAATACATTACAATGTACCGGGAATATCATTATTTATAACTACCATATATTGAACCACAAAGATAATTTATATGCAATATTCACCACTTTGCTATTCAACAAATCTCTTCAGAAACGAACTTTATCATCATCTTCTGGTATTTTTTTCCATCTATAAATAATTGGGTTGTGGTAAAATTCACATATTAACCGAGTGGTTAATAAACTCAGTTATACATGTTAACGACACCATATGGCATTCCAAAACCTATACACTTAACACAAGTATTTCTCTAATTTATTAACATCATTCCTTTTTATTACAAGACATGACACAAAACAGAAATATTTTTCCTTCGCTTTCTCATTAGACAAGAAACGATGCCGTGGAATTGTTAAAAAATTCATTTACATAAAACTAGCTTGTTATCCTCCATCTAGAAACCATCAATTTATAATTTTATGTTTCTTGGAATGCAGTCGACTAATGTACATGAGGCTTAATGGACTCGTCTCGCGGCCAATCAACTCACACTCCAACCACTCCGTATAGCATTTCAACAACCCACACACATCTTCTTATTGGAATTATTTAAAAAATTCATTTAGATAAAACCAGTCACAGCTTGTTTTCCCATCTATAAGCGAACCAGCATATTTTTTTACGTTTTTCGTAATGTCATCGACTAACCCACGCTAAGGTTCACGGATTCATCGCACGGTCAACAAACTCACACACACACACATACCAATGACACCATAATACAGCATTCCTACAACCCACACACCAAACAAAATATTTCTCGCATTTAATTACATCCCATTTTTATTATTCAACGTCTTGCCCAACAACAAACAGAATACAATTTCTTGAAGCCGACAATGATGACAATCGCAGCCACCAGCACTGCCTTCATCCACCCCCACATTCCTGATAAACCACCCCTCGTACATGCTAAAGAAAAAACCACCCCCCACATTCCTAATTAGCCATCCCTCGGACATGCCAACGAAAAACCACCCCCTTAAAATAGGGGATGAGCTAGAATCGGCCTATACACTCTACTACTGCTGATATATTTTTGTGCATATAATAGCGTTTCTTTTTCAATATCCCCAGTTTTTCTTGGCATGTTCTTTATAATGGATATAATATCTTGATTACCTTTAGCACCTGAATCGATTATGGAATTACAAACATCATCATTTATTATATTATGCACAAAATACGATTTCATAGAGTTGTCTTTGAAGGCCAATTCGTTTGCATAACGTATGTACTCGTAAGCTGTTGTGCTATACATAACAGTTATAGTGCAAGGATTACTAAAATATTTTAAAGAAAATTGTGCAACATTTAAAAAAATTATATATCCACGCAATACGAGCCATGTATATTCAATATCGCTAGAAAATATGGAAATACCCAAAAATCATTTATTAAATTGTGATTTTTTATTTAATGCTTTTGGCATGATTGCTAAAAGGTATTATTTTTGTAGTGAAAAGGAATATCCTATTATTGAATGTGACTCTTTTATAAGGGCCTTTCCAACATTTTTATTAGTGAAATATGCCGATAATGAATATAGTTTTGATTATGATTATGCATACAGATTTTTATTACATTTTCATGAAAACAATGTAATCTTTAATAGCATTGCAACTGTTCCGACTTGCAAAACAAAATATATTAGCTTTGTGCAAGAGACACAAATTGAAGAAAATTCTGCATTGGCTAATGGATGGTTGTTGCTTTTGATATGCCCCCATCAGATAATTGTGGACTGTTTATATTGTTTTTTATGTTGTACTATTAAGCTTTAAATTGAGAACGGGATATGTTTTTTTCAAATATGTAATATACATATGTTTGTTTATGGACAAAAATGTATAATAATTATTTAAAATATATAAATAGATATAAAATATTTTATTTTGTGATATGACTAACATATTTATCGAAAATTGTACGTTTTTTTGCCTGTTAAGCGGGTTCTATAGCATGATTGTTTATTTTCCCTACTATCGTTTGGTACAAATGCATAGATATCCGAACGAAAATAAATTTTTGGTATGATTTTACTAATTTTATCTAAAATCTTTTCTTTGGGAAACGGTATTTTCTTATATTTCCCTACTATAGACGTTAATTGTTTTTTAAGGTTGATTCTAAATTCTTATTTTCATTTGCGTAACAAAAACTAATATTTATTATATTATCTGTGCCTTTACAATGAGTATTTTTTTCGTTTGCTATAAACGAAATCCCGTTAAAAAACCTTCCTAGTGGTATATCGGGCACGGTATTATATGCTTTGCCCTCTAAAATATAATAAATGGAAGCACTAACGTAATTTTCTACACTCGATAACCTCGATTCATTTAACATAGCAATAGTAATTTCAAAACAACAAATATGTGTTGCTGATAAATAATTTGTTTCGCTAACATCTTTAAAATTGTAAAGATTAAACATGTTTTTACATATGCTAACTCGACCACGACGGTCGGCGCATAATGCCTTTGTGACTTGTTGGTCTTTATTTAAACCTATTGAATTTTTAGATCTTTTCATTTTTTTGTTGCCGTAGCCACCTTTTGTAGGTGGTCTTCGTACATTAATTTTATGTCTTTCGATATCATAATGACCGAAATCGATTGCTTGTTCATTTTCAGACAAATCATTATTGGATTCGCGAACTTCTTGACGTGTTGTCGGTTCTGAAGAATTGTTAGCAGTGGTTGCATTAATATTGGGTATTCTTGTAATATTTGTCTCTTCTGAACTATCCCCGTTACTACTATCGGTTAACTTGACGATGGCACACGTCGCCGATTTCGTGCATTTATTACATTATCGGCATTAATATTGGGTACTCTTGTATTATTTGTTTCTTCCAAACTGCCATAATTTGAATTACTACTATCAGTTGAAGTTAACAACGACAAGCGTCGTCGATTTCCAATAGGTGCATTAACTACATTACCGACATTAATATTGGGTACTCTTGTATTATTTGGTTCTTCTAAACTGCCATAATTTGACGTACTACTATTGGGTGAATTTAATAATGGCATATGTCGTCGATTATTATTTGCTCTCGTATCGGTGGCGTTTAACAACGGCATGTCTCGACGAGTGTCAAGAAATGCATTAGCCATATTACCACCAATTCCGAGATCAAGTAAAATGTCGTCAGGTAATTCCGACTCTAATGCTAAAATACTTTGTTCTGCCAAAGCATTGCGATATGTATTCTGAGGCTGTTGGGTCGTCTCTTGAATTACGACGTCTTGAAAAATTCAAAATATCATCTATAGTTTGCTCATTTAAAGAATCGAGATCCATGTTTGTTCTTTCTTAGATAAAAAAATTAAAAATCAAGTGATTTTGGTATTCGGTCTTTCATAAATCTATTTACGTTATACTTTTTATTCATCGTTGAAGGACGGGTAGGTCCTTCGATGGCTAATTTACCATTAATTATTACTGGTTTTGAATTTCGAGTTTTAGATTTTTTCGTTTTTGGAAGTTTTTTTTGTGGTTTCTGTAATTGGTTTATGTCGTGTTTTCGATATAGAACGACTTCGTTTTCTCGCCGAACCCGCAAGTGCGATAGCCGATTTAGTCGATATTGATTGTTTACTTTTGAACGAGAGCCATGGCCCACTTTTGTGTTTTTTTGTGTAATTGAAATATACTCCTATCATCATCTATACTTTTCAATTTAAAACTACTTGTAATATCACTTACGGTTGGTGTATTTGACTGAAAAGGGAAATGAGAATTCAATAAAGACAAATATTCATTTTTAACGTCAATTTTTGATTGACTATACGATACGGGATGTTATTGATTTTCAACAACGAAGTGAAAATCTATTGGTATTGTGGTTGGTTGTGGTTTCTTTTTTCGGTGTGGCATATTATCTTATAAGAGTAAAACTAGATAAAACTATGGATTCCGAAAACAAAAGCAAAACTACCAGAGAAAAAGAATCTAAACATTTCTCCGTTTGATCATTTTATGATTCTTTAAGAGAACACGTGATTGAAAATTCCAATCATTACTCGTATTACACATCCTTAATTTCTCTAATTGTGATAATATTTATATTGTATTGTAATTATAGTTTTTTTTCAACAAGTGGATTCTTTAGGATGATTGTTGAATTGATTCTACTTTTGTTTTGTGCTTGGTAAAATACTATGACATTTAAAATTGTAATGTTCAATATTGTTATTTTAACGTGGATCGTGTTACTAATATATTTATTTAAAATATTGATTAAACCAATTTATAGCATTTCATCAACAATTTTAAATAATAATGTACAACAAAATTCTCCAGCAATCAATATTAAAGACTTTTATGTTATAGAGCGTATTCCTGAAGTCACCGTAAAAACAAAATATATTGGTGTTGCGAATAACAAACGATGTACATCAAACGGGATATATTTAGGTCAACAGGAATGTCATTTCCTGTTGACTGTTCTTTGAGATGTAAATCAACAGATTTCCAGTATAAATTTATCGAAACTGATACCTTGATTATAAATCATAAGTTTTCTTCGAAAAGGGGAGGCTATTGTTTACCGAAACTTGCAGTAAAATGCAATACCTACACATCGAGATTGGTAAAAACGATCAGAGATTGGAAATGTTTACCGAAGGGTAAATTATTTGGAGGAGAAGATGGTTGCCAAATTATAGGATGTAATGGTTTACATATTACAATGGACGTATACCATTTACACTGGCAATGTCCTCGGATCCCGACAACGAAACAGTTACTTCTGAATTTCTGTACGGTATACCCGGACCAAATTTATATCCCTTTCAGTGTACGGATACCGAACAAGATTTTACTACAAAGTTATATACAGAGAATGCCAGAAAGGCTACCGTTTTTGATTTTATGAAAAATAAACTTATCGAATCTGAGTTTTCTCGTTTTGATCGCAATAGAAATGCTTGTGCGTCTTTAATTTATAATGCATCAGATTTAATCTCGCCAAATTTTCAAACAGGTACGTGCACTTGTTTGACAGAATTTCACACTACAAACGTCGATATTAATAATCGAGGAACGTTTCTACAACAATACATCGACGGCGTTCCCGTGATAAATTTAAAAAGACGATGTTCACCGTGTCTAAATGGCTGGAATGAAAAAGAAAATTATATGAATGTTGGAATTGAATGTAGGAAAGCATTTGATAATACATCTATAGATATAAATCATTTTGTAATGCTATGTGGAATAAATGAATTCAACACAAATACATCTGCATGTTTAAATTTTAAAATTTATATTTCAAATGGTTTGTCATATTTTGCTAAACAAATTTAAAAAAAAATAAATAAAACTTTTACATAAATTTTAACACTTTATTATAAATTAGACCAATAATTCCTCTATCAAAGATATAATTTCAATACTTTGTAATAAATCTTCTACAATAACGAAATAAGACGTTGACACAGTTTAAATCGTTAAAAGTTTTTATTTTTGAAGCATTTTTATATTTTGCAGTAATCGCCGAAGGGAGAGGTAAAATGGTTATTTTAACATCAAAAAATAATGAAGAAGACGTTTGGTTTTGATGAGCATTTATGGTATCTAAACACATTTCGCCAGGATTTGCACAAAATAAATAAATATTTATTGTGTTTCTATTCCGAAAGTTAAATCGTGGAATAGAAATTTCTTGATCATAGAAAATTACGTTTGTTTCCGATTTTTTTTCATATCTTTGGAATCTATAGCAATTGTTATTGAATCTTTCAATACATAACTTAACCATTTTTCACCGTTAATTTTGTCAAAAGTAATTTTTGTTTTTCTTCTTTTGTCATGACATTTAGTAAATAGTAAAATATAGATTTCAACTACAATTATATTAACAAATACGAGAAAAACGAACAATAAACATAACATGCTATTGGCTTTATAAGTTATATATATTGTTGGTATTATCCCCACCAATGAAAGGTTTAATATTTGTTGAGTTTTTTTTTCTCGCATTTTTATTTTGTTTTCGTAGGCCGGACTGCTTTCATGTGTTACCAACACACTTTTAACAATTAATTGTCCAAATGATGTTTCTATGTTTGTTTGTTGCGTTGCTCGATCAACGGTTTCATAATCATTTTCTACACTCCAATCAATTAGACTTCCATCTGAAGATATGCTTCTGTGGGACATATATATTAACGTATGTTTCAATACACAGAGTGTTTCATTCGTTTTTTGTTCATGGTTGTTATCGGTAACGTGTAAATGCCAAAACATATACGGGGTCATTTCTATACGTCTACTCCCAAAAGATATTTGTCTATCTATTAAATTAGATTCGCTGATTTTTCGCAATATCGAATCGGAAAGTGTGGGTTGATTAAATTCGAAAGGATCCCATACAAAAGCAAACAATATATCAATAAGTGGTCCGATCAACATTATCAGCCGATAATACTTAATGTCGGGAACCGCCACTCCGGCTAGTGCTACGGCAACTTTTCCAAGTTGAAGAGCCACGCTCTCAACTATGACGTTAATGATTGCATGCGATGCCACAGCACAAAAATAATTGTTTGACATAATTTTAATAGATGACCATAATTCAGATTTTAAAAACATTTCAATTGTTTGCAGGCCTAATTTGTTCAAATAATATTTTAAAATCATGTCTCCGGTATCAAAAGAAAACTGAATGGTCGTATCTTTGAAACGTTCTTTGCTAAATACACTGCCCATATCAAAAATGATTTTTTTGAGAGTGTCGGCCAACTTATTATTTGATATTTGGGGGCTATCCTTATTATTTTCGTAAAGAGCTTCTCAAGCAATTCGTTTACTTGCAGGAATGAATACATCATTTACAATTTTTTGAGAAATTGTTTGGTCCTTGATTATATGTTCTTTTGTTATATCGTTTATATGTTTTGGTATTTGTCGTTCTTTTTCGATTAATCGTCCACCGTATTTATTTTTATTTATTTCTTCTGTCAGCAATGTGCGAAAATTTGTCTGTCCAAACTAGTCGGTCTATTAAATGATTATTTTCAAATCCCAAATCCCAAATCGTATCTTCGGGTACTAGCTTTTTGTTAAAATTAATATTATTCTTCCAACTTTTAAGAGATTTTAAAAATTCTCGTGTACTTGGAAAATATTGCATAAACACTGGAAGTTGTTCTTTGTTTTGGTAGAAGGTACATAGTTGTTCTTCGAAAAGATTTACTGCATTTTCAAATGCCAATGCTGTAAATTTAAGAATTTTTATCAAAGATGAACCGATAAATAATTGTAAATAGTACGTGGCTCCATCATAACCACATAATTTATCATCCGATATAACAAATCAATTAAATACATTTTACACCCTGATATATGAAAGAAATATTTCTGAGGAAAAATGTGAAATTATTCAAAATTTTCAGACTAAAATTATTAAAAGCTGTGAATCGGAAGCAATACGGGCTAATACATTTTGTGAAAGTGTTCAATGTACCACAAATACTCTTAGTATTTTAGAGAGATGTGTAGTCGACAGTTTAATTTTCCAAAAAACTATAACAGAGTTTAATGCACAAATTAAATTTGCTCCACTTGATATTGAGCACAAAATATTACCAAAATTTGTGAAAATTGTAATTTATTTACGTACAACTTGTAACGATGCTATGCAGCGCATTAGACACAGAAATAGACCGGGCGAAGAAAAAATTACAGAAGAATACATTAAACATTGTATGAATAATTGTGACAATAATATAGTTGATTATTATCGACAGATATATCCTGAAGCTTTTATAATGATTACATCAAATCCAAATGCTGATGAAATATTTTACATGTGTTTAGGTATAATGTGTGCAGAGGTACATTAATAACAATTTTTTTTAAATAAATACTTATTTTTATTAAATGAAACAAAATTGAATCAAGAAATATATGTTTTTACCAATAATTGTATTTCATTAAATAATTCATGATAGTTAACATTAAATAAAGCATTTTTGTCAAATATATAAAAACGTCGAATGTCTTTAACGATATCGTATTGTCTGTTATTAATAGAATTCATATTTTTCGTTATCAAAATATTAAGCCTGCGAGGGAAGATGCGTCGGCTCGTTTGAATAAATATTTTCTCAAGAAACCTAGAGGTCTCTCTGCGGGAATTACTATTTCAGATGTATCTAATTCTATGAACATATCGATTAGTTCAAAAATTTTTTTAGCCAATAATATATCAGATTTACTGTGAGTAAATAAAATTATATTTGAATTTTTAAATGTTTGTTTAATACTTGTTAAAAATTGAAAGCAGATGGAAATGATTCGTTCGATTGGTTCCCCAGTACCAACGAAAAATCGGATAATATAAAATTGATGTAAACTTGTTTATGTCGTTCGGTGTCAAAAACCATTTGGACTTTTTTCAATTTGATTAATCTTTTTATATTTTCCAGCTTTTTTATCGGCAAAAAATCCAAAGAACATTTACGGCGTTTATCTATTTTGGCTAATAAATCTGTCATGTTTTATAAGTTTCTTATTATGTTGTTCAACTTATTAGATCTTGTACAAATACTGGCACATTGGTTTCTTCTTCATCAGCTTCTAAGGCGGGATCACTTGTGGGATTGTTCTTTTTTGATATTTCCGACAACAACTGTATTGAAGATCCATCTCCCATATAATCCCAATAATCGCTGGAAAATTGTTTAGAATTGGATATATTTAATATATACAATTCATTATCAGACAAAGTCATTGGAACTATCGCAGACCGTGGATTTGACCTTGCTCCTAATATTTTTGGAATTTCAAATAAATGTTGTTGAATGATAGCTGTTTTAACACTCGACGTACTACTGCTACTCTTTATATCTGGTGCATAGCAAATCGGACCTACTAGCGAAAATGCCCCTATTGTTTTTTCACCGATTACTTGAACCATCGTAATATTGCCCGTATTCGCATAATTTGTGTTACGTTCTCCACTAATAATCGTCGAAGCATCAATTGTTAACAACATTGGCATGTCGAATATTGTTAAATCATCAGGATAAATTATTTTTGTAGAGTCATTGTCTTCGGTGCTGTTTTGTACTAGTAATTGATATACGTTCTCTGAGTTTAACATTTGAGTTAATATTTTCATTTTGTTTACCTAAAAGTTACGAATGGTAATAATATCTGTACTATTACCAAAAAGTAAAGTCAACAAACCCTTGGCCATCGCATTAGACTCGTCCGTGGCACTTAATACACTCACCAAATTATCTTTGTCTTTTATCCAATCCGAATAACGTATTGATCTAATAATCGATGCTATCGTAGTATATCCTTTAGGATGAGTATTCATAAAAACCGGTGTTAATTTTCCAGAAATGCATCTTGAGGAACCACTTTCGACATTGTCAATTACTCTACATGATATTTCTAAAATTATAATTCCCAAATTTTGCCAATGAAATAAACATATTCCAGAAATTACTACTCCTCTACATTTAACACCACCATAATTTGAGGCAAAACGATATAAACATATGGTGTGCTCGTTTGATTTCAACTCGTGCTTAACTTCATTAATATCTAAATTGCGTTGCATTTTTTTCAAAAGTCTTCCAACTTGAAAATTATTCTGACTATCCCAAAATGAAAATTCTGGCGTTGATTGCGAATTATTTGTCTCGTTAACATCTATATCGTCTGCTCCATACGAGTCAAAATTAGCTGAGGTATTAATCTGTCTTTGTGTTACTTGCCTTAACATTATAAAAACAATGCTAGTTTCTATTTACCAAGTTTTGTATTCCTGTCTTAAATTATATATAAAATTAGTCTGTTTAATTATATCTGGGTCAATATATTTTTCTCGACCTTCGTTATTTCTAAAATGATTTTCTCTTACGATCTGATGAATTTTAATTATAAATAAATCAGTTGGTAAATCTTGTTTCCATCTTTGATAATTTTCAGATTTTCCAGCTGTAAGATGAAACCACAACCAAAAGATTGGACCGACATTGTTCCAGGATTGAATAATATCATCTGGCAACAGTTCTTCAATAATGAACATTGTGTTATGCGTTCCATCTAACGATTCATACATTTCATTAAAAAAAGATTTAATTTCTTTTTTGAGAGTGATTTTTAATTGTTCCGTCTTTTGTTTTATGGTATCCGTCGAGTGCGTTTGCATTAAAGCATAAATTTCATTAAATTTGTTTTTATATAATTTCGTTATTTCATCTAATTTTACATCAATCAAATTTTCATTAAATTGGGTGCGAGTTTGAACGTTTCTAATATTTTGGGCCGTTTCAAATGAATGATAAATGTAATAGTTTTAATAATTGATTTAAATTGTTTTAAAGATTTTCTTTATTTCCAATTTTTAATATTTTCATTAGGAATATTTTCAAATTGAAGTAGAATTTTTTTTCTAGGTTGTATAATTTATTAAAAAAAAATAAAATTTCGCCCAAGCATGTGGATAATTTCCAATAAAATTCGACTTTGTTATTTTTAATAAAAACACACTCATTATATACTCGTAATATATTCTCCCAAAGTAATTTCCATTCGGGTGAACCACCCATATTTATTGATTTATGTACACTGGGTCCGATAAACCAGTATTTTATCCCGGGATTCATATTCATAATAAGAACAAGGAAACAGAAAAAGAGTCCAAAATTTGACTCGGTTAATGACAGGTTATCACAAAATCGTACTGCCGAAGATGCGTATTCTGTGCCTTTCCTTAAAATATTCAATTCTTATGTAAACTATTCTGATCAAAAAAATGCTTTGAGTAGTAAATTTGTTCCAGACGAGTTAAAAATAGCATTGATAGACGCAATTGAACAAGCATCTTATAACGATATAAAAGATTTAAGTTTATTGTGTTTTGATATCGAAAAATTTTCAACAGAACAATTATTATGGCAAACTTTGGCATCTCGTATACTTGAAACTATTATTACACCCAAAAATACCAGTTGTTTTCTGAAAGATATGTCACATAGTATCAAATATCGGTTGACACAAATTACAGAGAAAGATATCTCAATGTTTATATGTAAATCTCGAAATAATAGATCAAAATGTATAGATGGAGTAAACGATTCAAGTTTTCTAACAACATTATTCGAATTTACAAACGGAAAGAAACAGCGAAATCCCAATAATTCGATATTCACACACAGTTTAGAAAACGTGACAAGATACACATTATTGTCCTTTTTAGATTATTTCATGAAAAATTTAGAATCATTTGTTACACAATCTTTTACAGATAATTTAGTAGGTGATTCAGAACAAAAGAAAATTATTTCAAATTTTCTAAGTAAACATTTAAATAATAATAACTGGAAAAATAAACTAGTCTGTAATTCGAGAAAATGACATATTCGATGATGATAATTCTTCGACGTCTTCAAATTTATCTCTAGACACGATCATAATAAACACAACAAATAATTTCGAGAATTTGCATGAAACAAATATTTTTGAAGTTACTGACGAAACACACCAATCTAATATCTGATGAAATGAAATGAAAAATATAATAATTTTAAGCTTGATACTTTTTCCATATCTTCAAATCCTCCGTGTGATACAATCATATCAAACAATAACGATTTCAACCAAACAAAAAATAATTTAATACAAAATTTCGAAAATATAGACGAAACGAATGTTTCTAAAGATACTATGGATATACATCAGAAAGATGACAATGTTATTGACTGTGAACAAAGTTTTTCAGAGAATTTTAATCAAGAATATCAAATTTTGAACTTTACTAATAATAGAGACCAAATAATTAATGAAAATTTTAGTCAGTCAAAGGATAATTTATTAAATGAAACAACAAAATTCTAATCAAGAATATGATATTTTTGATGATAACCACGAAACTAATTTATCTGAAGAAAATATTTTAAATAAGAAGAAAGATGATGTTTTAGATTGTATTCAAAATATGTACCAAGAGTCGGATAAATAAAACAAAACATTTTTAAAGACACACCTTTAAGTTCTGCCTTACGACACAAGTCTTTAATTATCTTGGAAGAACTTTTAAAATGTGGGTCATTGATTCATAAAATTAAAGGTAATAATCTCATAAAAATATGGCTCTTGGGGGATAATTCATCATTGAGTATAAACCGTAAAAGGTTATTGGAGAAATATGGCCTTATTGACCATTCCAGCAAGGAAAATTGTTCTATATGTAAAAAATTTAAAGGAGAGTATGTCGAAAATTGTAAAAAAGAATTGAAAAATATGAAAAAGATTTATATAAGCGACACGGTAACTTTATATGATTGTATAATTAACAATTTAGATTATATAAAATATTTTGATTGGAAACACGAAGACCTACTCAATGACGGAGCATTAACCACTAAATATCCAATATATTGTGACATTATTTGCAACAAATTGGAAACGAAAAAATATTTACTTTTAAAATACAAAAATGTTTGTTGTATTACAATTGTAAATTGTGACATCAAAAATGGAAGGAAAAAATTGTTAATTTTAAATACTGATTTTTACTGAAAATTTTGCTGAGGCTTGCACACGTTTCTGAATTTTATTGGTTTAAATGTAATCGTAAGTGATCTGTTGTAAAACACAATTACTGATATTTTAGTTATCTGTCAACTATACTTATAAAAATTGTCGAATTTAAATTCTTATTGTAGTAGGTATCTTGATGATTATTAAAAGAAGGAGGATTTAAATTTTTTCCAACGTTTGCATCAATTCTTAAAATCTATTAAACACAATTGATATTTTCTTCATGTAATTTAAAACACTCGTGTTGACATAAACCCAACACAACAACCACCCCATAGAGGATGCAACCAAAGAACTAGTGGATTTTAGATAAAGAAAATATTTGACAAACTCGTGGTAAATAAACAAATAGACTTTAATACTTGAGTAAAAATGGTCTGTTTGCAAAAAATCAAAGGTGAAAAAACTGGAGAATATAATTATTACAATTTAGATGTAAAATCACAATTAGTAATAAATTGTAATTTATTAATCGGCAAAATATATCTATATAAAGACTTTTAACATAAATACATTTCAGTTAATTATAACGTCTCGATAACAGTTTGCATACGGGTTTTTGAAATTGAAGAAAATACATTTGCCTAGAATAAGTTTATTTCTGAAATGGTTTCATTGAATAATGATTTGATTCCTTGGAATGAAGACCTCGAGTATCTGTACAAAGAACTTTGTGATAGTTTAAACGAATACGTAAATCGTTTGGATGAAGACACAACACACCCAAGTAAAGAGATGATGCTTTCAGATAAAGATGCGAAATTCCAAAGTGAAGATGTGCTGCTTTCAAATAAAGATGTGATATTCCAAAGTGAAGATGTGCTGCTTTCAAATGACGATACGACATTCCAAAGGATAAAAAAAATAACGAAGAATTCATGCCGGAATGTCTAAATATCTCCCATGTCGATGTCGAATCGTGGCTTCAAAACGATTCGGATCAATTTTTAAAAGAGTTTTGCTACATAATAAATAATTGAAATAATCATGATTAGTTTGTATTAATGAAACAAACATGTTAACTAATGACATCAAATATAATTTCATATTGACGTAGAAATCTAATTATAGAGTATATATAAGCTCGAGTGTCATTTAATGTTGCTTCATTGTGGTATTACGTAATGTAGAAGTAGCATGAGTGCGAGCAGAATCTTGCATATAGCTATTAAGAATGGAGTCAACTTGGAATCAATTAGAAAATTGATACGAGACGATAGTTTTGTAATAGACTACATAGATGCTTACGGAAATACATTGTTGTTGTTTGCCATTCTGTTGGGCAAAAATTTTCAAGTAATTGAAGAATTATTAAGACGCGGGGCTTCAATTTATAAAGTTAGAAATTGCAAGTCGACCGTTTTACGTTATGCAGTTCAAAATAAAAAATATTTCAAATTCGTTTGTCAACTAATCGAACGGGGATTTGACGTAAACTGCTAAAATGAATGGGGAGAAACACCTTTACATTTTGCAGTGAAAAAACGAAATTGTGTAACAATTGTGAATGTCCTTATACAAAGTGGCGCCGACATTAACAAGGCAGATAACGATGGTATTACACCATTACATTATACAGCGTCATATAACTGTATAAAAATTGTTGACACTTTACTATTGTGTGGTGCATTAATTTCCCCAACAAGTAAATACAATCACACGCCGTTACATTTAGCATCTTTAAATGAAAATGTTGAAATTATAGAAACACTATTGAAAAGAGGCGCTGATGCTAACGCGGTTGATGATCAGTACAATACACCGTTGCATTATGTCGTCAAATATTTAAAAAACGATATGAAAGGAGCAGACACTATTTTAAAAATCAATGAGTTATTTTCAAAATATGAGGCGTTATTCAACGAACGAAATATATTTGAAGAGACACCTTTAGATTGTGCCACGCGCTATGAGACGTTTATTTTCATGGAAGAACTTTTAAAGTATGGATCGTTAGTGCATAAAATTAAAAATAATAATTTTGAAGAATTATGGCTCGTGAAAAATAATGTATATTTAAGTGCAAAACAAAAAAAATTACTCATAAAATATTGCCTAATTGAGCATTATTATAACAAAGATTGTTCTGTATGTAACAAATTTCGGGGCGGACAATTTGAAAATTGTAAAAAAGAATTAGAAAAAATGCAAAAGATTTTTGTAAACGAAACGGTGACATTAAATGATTGTATTATTAATAATTTCGAGTATGAAAAGTATTTTGACTGGCAACACGAAGATGTACTTGATGATGTAACTTTAGGAGTTAAATATCCAAATTATTGTGGTATTATTTACAATAAATTAGAAACAAAAAAATATTTGCTTTTTAAATATAAAAATATTTTTTGTACTACAATTGTAGACTCGGACACTGGGGGTGAAACGAAAAAAATGATAACTTTAGACTCTAATTGTATTAGATATCTTGCAGATTATTTAACGAAAGAGGATTTTAAAAATTTTGCTAAAGCTTGTATATATTCTTAAGTTTAAGATATTTCTGTGAAAATTATGTATATAAATTATAGCGTTTAAATCTTGATTATATTTCTATTGTACATATTCCCACTCAACAAAAATGCTTTATTTATATTGAATGTAGTAAATTCTGTTACATAAGAGAGAAATATTGTGTAATGTTGATTGTTTGGGCGTAAACCAGATATATTTTCACGTAAACTGCAAAAATGCATATAGCTATGCATAAGGGATCTGTGAAATCAGTTCGAAAAAAATATATCAAGGAAATTTTTATTTATATGAAATAAATCGACAATATTGTTACTAACAATAATTTTGGAAAGTTATTGAAATAAAATCTTTAAAATTTATATTTTTTATTTATGTTTATGTTCTCTTACAGTATTTCTTTAGGACAAAAAAAACATTCTTCACATTTGAATATTTGATTGAAAGGTGTATATTAAAAAATGTCTTTAAATTCTGTTTATATTTTATGACAACGGAACAATCTAGACACTTGAAATTTTCGGACTCACCGAGGTTTTATGCTTTAAAAGATGTATTTTCACATATAGTTCATATTTTGTGACAAAAGAACAATCCGGACATTTAAAAGTTTCTACTTCGTTAAGATTTTTGTGTGTTATAACGAGAGTTTTTAAATTGTATCTATATTTTGTAACTTAAGAACAATCTGGGCACTTAAAAGTTTCAACTTCGCTAAGGTTTTTGTGTGTAATAACATGACGTTTTAAAACATTTTTATATTTTGTGACGTAAGAACAATGTACACACTGGAATGTTTCGACTTCGCTATGGTTTTTATGTTTCAAAAAATATGTTGTTAAAATGCTTCTATATTTTGCGATAAAAGAACAATCTCGGCAGTTTAAAATTTCGGCTTCGCTAAGGTTTTTGTGTTTTATAACATGAATTTTTAAATTGCGTTTATGTTTTATTATATATGAACACTCGGAACACTTGAAAGTTTCAACTTCGCTAAGGTTTTTGTGTGTTATAACATGACCTTTTAAAGCATTTTTATATTTCGTTACAAAATCACAATAAGTACATTTAAATGTTTTGACTTCGCTAAGGTTTTTGTGTTTTAAAACATGAGCTTTTAAAACATTTTTATATGTCGTTACAAAATCACAATAAGTACATTTAAATGTTTCGACTTTGCTAAGGTTTTTGTGTGTTTTAACATGACCTTTTAAAACATTTTTATATTTCGTTACAAAATAACAATCAGTACATTTAAATGTTTCGACTTCGCTAAGGTTTTTGTGTTTTAAAACATGAGATATTAAATTTCGTTTATATTTTGTTACATAATTACAATCATTACACTTGAAGATTTGAACATCATGAATTTGTGGACTTATATTCTTCAAACTTGATGTCGAGTTCTTCATTTTTCAACTGCACATCCTTGAATTTGTCATCTTTATTTTCCTTTTTGATATTCTTGCTCGCGGGAGAAACACATTCATCGGGGTTGAGGATTTCATCACTAAAGGTCATTAAATTGGTAAAATTCATATTGGGATTGGTTAATATACCGTTTTTCCCTTCGAGATTGCCAATTTCTTTATTCGATTTTTCATCACCTTTTGCTGTCCACCAAAAAGCCACCAATGTCGAAAAGGAAAATAAAGAAATGTGGCAAGTGTTACAAACGACGGGATTTTCCGTAGTTTCCAAGTCCATTTCAGGAATGTGTTCACGAAATACTTGCATCGTATCTTTAAGAATTTTTGATAAAGTTATGGTAGACATGTCGTCAACACAATTTTTACACAACCTACATATTTCAATTTCATCAAACAAGATATTTGTGTAAGCGTTTTCGGTGTTTATAAGACGAAATTTAAAATCGTAGGCTTGAAAGATTTTTTTTTCACATTCGTTGCAAATACAATTGTTTTTGTTGTCAGAATGATCTATTTCCATTTGGAGGAATTTTAACTTGTTCATTAGGGCTTCTTCCAAGGCAACCGAATTTGTGCCTCGAACGTATCGTAAACACAATTTACAAGTTTTTTGTACGACAGACATTTTTAACGCACAAATAGAAAGCGAAACACATAATTACATATCGGACGGCAACATTTATACTGTGAGGTGTAATTCTAGGAAAGTGGTAGGAAATGAATTAATATATATATATATAAAACATATTTTAAGCGTATATTATATTAAAATTATTTTTGTACTCAATAGGAATTGAATTTAGCCAATTTTAATCAAATATGGTGGAGATGTTTACGAAACAAATTGATAGTGTTTTTACTAAAAATAATTTTGGGAAGTTAATAAAGTAAAATCTTTAAACTTTGTATCTTTTTATTTATGTTTATGTTTCTTTAAGCTAATTTTATATTTTGTTATAAAATCACAATCCTTACATTTAAATGTTTTGACTTCGCTATGATTTTTGTGTCTCAAAAAATGTTTTGTTAAATCGCCTTTATATTTTGTGGAGTAATGACAATCCCAATCCCGGCACTTGAAAGTTTTGACTTCGCTATGGTTTTTATGTGTCAAAAAATGTTTTGTTAAATTGTTTTTATATTCTGTGACGAAAGAACAATCTGAACACTTGAAAGTTTTGACTTCGCTATTGTTTTTGTGTTTCAAAAAATGTTTTGTTAAATCACCTTTATATTTTGTAACGTACGGACAATCTGGGCACCTAAAAGTTTCGACTTCGCTTTGGTTTTTGTGTTTTAAAACATGCTTTATCAAATAATATTTACATTTTGTGACGTACGAACAATCCCGGCACTTGAATTTTTCGACTTCGCTATGGTTTTTGTGTCTCAAAAAATGTATTGTCAATTGATGTTTATATTTTGTGAGGAAAGGACAGTCCGAGCACGTGAATGTTTCGACTTCGCTATGGTTTTTGTGTTTCAAAAAATGTGTTTTCAAACACTGTTTATATTTTGTGACAAAAGAACAATCTGGGCACTTGAAAGTTTTAACTTCGCTATGGTTTTTATGTTTCAAAAAATGTGTTTTTAAATCGCCCTTATATTTTGTTACATAATTACAATCATTACACCCAAAAATTTGGACATCATGAACTTGAGGACTTTCATATCCTTCAAACTTGATGTCGAGTTCTTCATTTTCTAGCTGGATGTCCAAGAATTTATCGTCTTCATCTTCCTTCATGATATTATTGCTCGCCAAAGAAACACATTCACCGGGATTTAAGATTTCATCACTTTTCACTTCGAGATTGTCAATTTCTTTATTCCAGTTTTCGTCGCGGTTTCTCTGATCTTTTGCTGTCAACCAACGAGCCACCAATGTCGAAAAGGATAATAAAGAAATGTGGCAAGTGTTACAAACGATGGGATTTTCCGTAATTTGTAAATCAATCTCTGGAATATGGAATACTTGCACGGTATAATCATCTTTAAGGTTTTTTGATAAAGAGACGGTAGACACGTCATCATTGATTACAATTTCAATTAAAATAAATGGTAAACCGATCACATGGAGATACTCCTCTTTGTTTGTACACTAAATATGTAAATAAAAGATTATTTTCTTTAAACACAAAACAATATAAAAATTATTATAACATATATAGCAAAATCATTTTGGGTTCATTATTGTGTCAGATTGGCTGAGCGGTCAAAGGCGCTGGATTTAAGCTCCAGTTCCCGAGAGGGTGCGTGGGTTCGAATCCCACATCTGACTTTTTTTATCTCACTTTTAGGCTTCCATCTACTGGTATCTGGTATCTTTTTATCTGCTATTTTTTATATCCAATAATCTGTTAAGGTGAAAGGCAGCCGGCCCGCGAGCCGAATTAATAATCTATTAAACCAAGCAAAATGTTAGTTATTCGGTGTTTGTTGAAGTATAAATAACACCAGTACCAACAATGAATCCAAGTGCTACATTAAATCCGCAAGTTGGTTATTACGAGGTTCCCGAAGTAGTAAATATTACCATCGACGACAGTAGTTCGGTCACGCTTAAAACTATAGAGACGTCATTGCACCTCACAGAAGAGAGTTTCAATAAGCTTAAAAATTATTTGGAAAACGCTTTTACCTACTATACTGATCCCCGGTATCACGATCCTGATAATTTCTGGATTTCATATACCCATTGCACTGATGGCATCTATTTATTTATCGACTTGTATCCGAACGAAGGTAGACTGTCTATTTGGAAAAAGGTGATGATGAAACCAAAGTTACGTATGACTTTTAATATGGAAAATATTCTTAAAATATATGCTGTATACAACACCCGAAAAATATTCCAAACACGAAATCAGCATGCGGGATCCCGGTCCTCCAAACGCCAACTAATAAAAAGCAGTACAGGTACTTTAATAATCAATTTAAAATTATTATCCAAACCATAAAGGCTTGTGATCTAAATAATAAATTGAGAACTAATGTAGAAATTAGCATAAATTACTTTTAAGAATTTTGTGATAAATACGTGGGCATGTTGTACGAAGGTGTGACTGAAGATGTGGCTCGTTTACATAATGGGTTCCGTGCCACACAAAATGGAAATTTTGTATTGTTCGGCCAAGACAAGCTACACTATGCTGGTCAAAAAGTCTACCAAGGCGATGTCGACAACGAGTTGTCTTTGATGATGTTCCCTTAGATGTTAACGTGTCAGACATGTCCGTGCGAAATTCGGTTGAGGTATTGATAAAACAATATCCGCAAAGCACACAGAGTGACATAATTGGCGATATCGACAACGAGCTGCTGTTCGATGATTTGCTGGTGTATGACAGCGATCTTGAAGACGAGCGCCTCTTCGATGATGACTTTATCGCCAATGTTCCTGTAGATATTGACGTGTTGGATATACCCATACAAGATTCCGTCGAGGCATTGATGGAAAAATATCTCCAAATCCCATCAAATGACGTTACTTCCTGTACGAACGGTCCCACTCTTTCGCGTTGTTTAGCCGAAGAAATTTACAAAAGTCTTGAGGAGGTGTGGAACAGGGACAGTTATTCAATATATGGTTAAACCAAGCAAATTTTAGTTCTTCGGTGTTAGTTGAAAACATCAACATCACCAGTCGCGACAATGGAACTAAGTGGGAAATTAAATCCGCAAGTTGGTTATTACGAGGTTCCTGAAGTAGTTAAAATTACCATCAATACCAGTAGTTCGGTCACACTTCAAACTAAAGAAACGCTAATACACCTCACAGAAGAGAGTTTTAACAAGTTTATAAATTATCTGGAAAACGCCTTTGCCTATTATACAGATCCTGGAAATGATGATACCGATAATTTCTGGGGTTCATAAGCCCACTGCACTTGTTTCTGAACGAAGGTAGTCTATCGATATGGAAGACGGTGATGAAACTCAAGTCGGGTATGATTTTTAATGTGGAAAATATCCTTAAAATACCCATAGTGCTATGTACAACACCCAAGAGAGATTCTGAACCTGAGCCATCCGTGGAAGATTCCAGTTCTGAACCGCCAATGAAGAAAAGGCGGTACAAGTGCTCCAATATGACAGAAATACCGGATGATGTTGATGATATAGATCTGGAGTCGCAAGTTTTTTATTTTTAATATATTTTATAAGAATTTAACATTTTGTCAAAATCTGTAAATAAAAATACAGCTTGTGGAATTAAACTGGAAAATATAATTAAACACATTTATACTTATCCTAATGTTAGTTAACAGATTAACAATTAAAATATAGACAAAAAAGTAGTTGCAACGTTTAATTACCTTCGTGATTAATATGTTATATTGAGATGTAGAAATACATGTAATATTGAAATGCCAATCAAATTGCATGCATTATAATTGGCAACGGGCGAATATATAACGGATTGCAGTACACCTACATTTCAGTAAAACTTTTGCTTCTCTGTAGTAATTCGAATAAAAAATTGTATTGTGTAAAGCTTGGTTGCTGCGAAGTAAAGCGAGCACATTTTTGTAATTATGAATGTAAACTGCAAACCAAATGTAATACACATAGCTATGCATAATGGATCTGTGAAATCAGTTAGAAAAATAATTTCAGAAAATAGTAGTTTGGTGACTTACAAGAGTAGGAGGGTGATACACCCCTGTTATATGCACTGAAATTAAATAAAAATTTTCAAGTGGTTGAACAATTAATTAAGTACGGAACATCAATTTATGACATTGGACACAACAAACGAATTGTTTTACATTACGCGGTTCGAAAGAAAAAGTGTTTCAAATTTGCTCGTACGGTAATTGAAGCAGGATTCGACGTTAATTGCCAAAATATAGTCGGAAAAACACCCCTACACTTGGCCGCAAAAAAAGAAATATGTTTAGAAATGGTAAATTTACTTCTACAGCATGGCACCGATCCCAGCAAGGTAGATGATTTTGGTGAAACACCGTTGCATTATGCATCGATCGATGGAAACATTGAAATTATAGAAGCATTATTAAAAAGTGGGGCAGACATTAATGCAAAAAACAGGGTGAAAGAAACACCGCCGTATAGGTTTTTCAATAATTATAATTATTATAACATACCAATAGAAACTTTTCTAAAAATTATCACATCATTTTATGAACATGGAGCATTTTTTGACCAAGAAACTAAATTTGGATTGACGCCTCTAAATTGGACTTTGTCTTCTAACAAACCAGTAATTATGGTGGAAACACTATTAAAATACAGATCGTTGGTTCATCAAGTTCGGGATGGAATTTTGCTGAAGATCGTAAACAATAATTCTTATATTAAGCGAAAAGAATTGTTAGAAAAATATTGTTTTATTGAACATTTCAGTGACGAGGATTGTTGTGTATGTACATATTTTAATAGAGAAAATGTTGGCATGTATAAACGAGAACTGGAGAAAATAAAAAAGATTTTTATAAATGAAACAGTTACGTACGCTATACGATTGTATAATTGACAGTTTAGAATATACAACATAACTGGCAACACGACGTATTAGACGATGCAACATTAAACCTTAAATTTCCAATTTATTATGATGTTATTTACAACAAACTGGAAACAAAAAAATATTTACTCTTTAAATATAGAAATGTTAGTTGTACTACAATCATAAACTCGGACGCTGAGAACCCAACGAAAAAAATTGTTTGTGACTTTAAATTCTGATTGTTCAACTCATAGCTAAGTATTTAACAAAACAAGAGTTTAAAAATTTCGTTGTGGCTTGTACTTATTCCTGGGTGTAATTCTTATTTTTGAGAATATCAAAACATTTTTTATGTATTGCTATTGTTTATTTGAAAGACACAAATAAAATGTAGTTTGTAATATTGTTTCATTTTTAACTTTAATATGAACATACTTCTTTAAGCTTTACTTTATATAGTGAGATATCAGTTTTAGTAGAAAAATTATTAAAATGTGGATCACTAATTCATAAAATTGAAAGTAATACATTGTTGAAAAAATATTGTTAGATGGAACACCCCAGTAATGCTGATTGTTCAACATGTAATCAATTAAAGGATAAACACATTGAAATAAAAAAGTAGAAAATGTGGAAAAAAATATAAATTAAACAGTGTATATTCATATATCTCATTAAAAGATTTTATTATTGCTAACTCTTAATATAAATTATAAAAATTAATGTTTTGATTTTGTTTAAATAATTTAGATCGTTTGCAATCTTTATCAAAAATTGAATATTTAATATATAGACATTGACGCTAAAAACAATAAAACACAAAAGTAACGATAGAATATTGGCGCATTTTTTGGCAAATTTGCAAAAGTTGAAGAAGATTATACAATGTGATGCCGATATTAACATATTAAATAATACAGCAGCAAAATTGGACCACATCGAAAATTTTCACTCGTTATTATTTAATGGTGTATTAATTTCTCTGGGTACAGATATCTACGAAAATGTTACAGTAAATTGAGATCTGGATGTAGGAATGCAAGTAATAATATATTTGAAACACAAAAAGTAATTAATTTTAATTATATCCGATGTAATCAAAATTTTATAATAAATTGAAATCAAGATGTAGAAATACAAGTAGTAATATATTTAAGACAACAATCAAAATGTATGCATTATAATGAGCCCCACATATATAAAAGAATTGTAGTAAACGCATACTTTAGTTAAACTAGTACTTTATTACAACAGAATAATTTACAATATTTTTTAGTGTGATGTCGTACGGAAATCAATTGTGTGAGGGTGTGATTGAAGATGTGGTTGCCATACAAAATGAAGCATTCCAGGGCACACATGTTAATGAGTATCACCAGCTTTTTGACGCCCAAATATACAAGGATGATATTAATGACAGTTGGATGATTCGTGGGAATACTTGCGATGACAAACTAGATAGTCTAATAGGCCATGAAGACGATCTAGGGGAGCTGCTTACCGATAGTTGGATAGGAGACCTCGACAACTTCCTTTTTAATAACGATTTAGACATTGACATGTTGGACATACATGGGGATACTTGCGATGACGAACTGGATAGTCTAATAGGCCATGAAGACGATCTAGGGGAGCTACTTACCGATAGTTGGATAGGAGACCTCGACAACTTCCTTTTTAATAACGATTTAGACATTGACATGTTGGACATACATGATTCCGTTAAGCAATTGAAAAACACAGTCGAATCGTGTAAAAATGGCAGTGTGCATTTAAGTTTCCTAGCAGAAGACATTTATAACAGTCTTGAAATTGTATGGAGTAGGGGCAATTATTTATTTTAATAAAAACTTTCTTTAATATAATTGTATTCTTTTATATACATGTATTTATTACCTCATCGAAGTAGACAAGAAAAATAGTTTCAAAGTGGTTTTAAAGATAGTAAATATTCTCACTTAAGAATTCTCAATCATGCTTAATTAAATCACTTGTATATATGACATAGTTACGAAATGATTGTAAATGTTATTTTGGATATTGATATCTTTGATAAGTCCATATGCGATGCCTTTGAGAAATGTATAAATGGGAATTTTCAAATCCTATCGTGTGATTCAATAACGATCTGCTATTCAATAGTAAGATGGAGCGAACTCCTCCTCAGAGATGACTTTATTGCCAAAGTTCCTTTGGGTATTGAGTCGTCAGAGTCCATAAAAAATTCCACTGAGAAATTGAAAATCACAAATCTACAATGTTCCCCAATTGATGTCGAATCTTGTAAAAATAGCAGTGTGTATTTACGTTCTCTGGTGGAAGACATTTATTACAGTCTTGAGGAGATGTGAAATGGAGACTGTTATTTATTATAATATAAATATAATTGCTTTATTAAAAATGTATTTTCTTATTTTTTATTTATTTACCTCATTAAAAGAAGTAAATAAAAAAATAGTTCTGTAGAATAAAATTTTGTACATTTTCTGTTTAAACTCAACTAACATTGATGCAAGCAAATTGAAAATGGGAAAATGAACTACTAGAATGAAAGTTTAAAAACGGCACTCTCGGACCGACGTTCAACTTTATGTCAATATCGATAAGTAGGGGTATATCCAACCCCCTATCAACCCCCCAAATATTACCAATGTACATATCCTAAGTGATGGATATCTACCTATGAATGGTGGTTCACAAGGGGGTCGTCGGTACCCCCATTGATATGTAATTATAAAAATGGCGATTATTTCGCGCCACCAAACGTCTTTTTAAATATCTTTACAATTTATATTTTTTATATAAAAACACAACTTCGATGCGGAGTCAATGGGTCATTTTTGAACATTTTTCATATTCACTATTATCGTCAAGTTGCATTTTTACCAATTTATTAACGTACTAACTAGCGTTCCGATTTCCGTTAGCAGAATTATGGCACAGGATTTATACAACGTGTAATTTTTAAACAATTTCCAATTCATTTAGAATTATTGTCGTCAATCATTTTCTCATTGCTTCACCACCGTTTTCGTTCGTCTGAATATTAGTAATTTTCAGGCGCTCTATTTTGAATCACTAACAATTGTAAAACTTAAATACCAACGAAATACACGTTTCTTTGCATTTTTCTTGTGAAAAAATATAGATTTGAAATCAGCTGCTAGAGATCTCAACGTTTCGAAATAATCGTTAGCACAACATGTGTAAAAAAGCTATAATAAGAAGGAGGGGGTATTTTTAAATAAAAAAATATATAATCTGTAAAAATTTCTTTTTGCCATAAATATATTCACAAAAAATAAACATTTTCTTTGGCACATTTCAAATGGTTATTTTTATGCTGGCCGCAATGGTGTGACCTATACCGTTTCTTCATATCTTCGTATTCCGGCAACCAGTACCTATAGTTAATATCCAGAACATTTAGAATGACCAAATTTTTTAACCATTTCTTTATCTCCAGTCCATTAACATACACTTTGGAAGTTCCGATAATTTTTTTAATTTCTTGGCCAAGATCCTCGTAACGAAATAGACCTCCTTGTTCCCAGTTTATGCCATGAACATAATGCTTTGCATAGCACGCGTCCAATATTTGACTTGTAGTTAAAGCTTCTTTGGTGATTGGTAATCTCAGAAATGCCCTGTAACATTTCACAGTTTTTAAATTTAAAATTGCAACTTCCTTGCAAATAAATAGTCCGTCAATGACGAAACCTTGTACGTCTAACGGAAACATGTTTAGTGAAACAAACAAGTACATCGATGTTGGGATAACTCGAAGCTTTATATAGTAAATTGGCACGATACAGGGGAATTTGGAGATGAAACAAGCATTGCGCAATAAGCAAGGACATGTTGGAATACATGTAAAAATAGATGTAAATTAAATTTCAGATGAAGGCCGTGAGAGTGTATATATAAATGAACGAATGTTCATTTGACATAATTGTTTTTTTGTACTCGTGACTAATTAAGCTGTTTATACTTGAAATTTGCGGAAAGAATTATTGAATTAAAAAGGTAAACAGTTTTATTTTCAAAACTAGAAAATTTATCTTTAATAAGATGTTAACCTGTCGCTCTAGACATTAAAGCGACGCGTTTACACCTAGAAAATCATCGAATGTTAGACAAAATTTATTTTTTTCAGAGTTTGAAGCCATTCAGCTTTTGAAAAAGACGCGTTGAGTGCATTGGCGATTAAAAATGTATACATTGCAGTTGTGTTGCAGAAAATGTGAAGCCGTTTACCAATTTGCCTGGGAATTCTTCAACGACTGTTATTTATCTTGCTCTAACTGTACAAAATGTGCCGATAAATTTGAGGTCATCTTACCAAGAAAATCACGTAATATAATTAGGGATTTTAAATCGTTACCGCAATTAAACGTAGGGCCACCGTCATATTATAACAGTTTTTATTATTGCGAAAATACGGGTTTCTTTTTTTAACAATTAAAAGAAGAGGAAATTAAATTGCCAATATTACTATTAACAAAGAGGACTGATTACCGGCTTAGGGATATGCCAATGTTTTCCCGGGACGAATCGGGTTTGGTGCCACTTAAAGACATAGAAAATTTTGTCAATGATTATAATTAGGCCAATACAGATATATTTGAATAATTTTTAATTTTTTTGTTGTTTGTAATTGTTATTATCTATACTTATTAATGAATAGTTTTGTATATACGTAATTTTATTTCCTTTGTAGTAAACATATATTTTTGTAGTTTTTTATTATTTAAGCAAAATATAAAAGTAATATTTATTGTACAAGACTTTTTATTACAAAAATATTATATAAACACTTATTATAATGTAAATCATTTTATATTTCGAGAAAACTTGTTTTTGTCATCAGAAAACTCATACTTTGACAGATTACAACGTCATGATAAAGTGGTGGGAGGCACCGTTTACCGTACGTTGAACTGGAAACTAGAGAGGTAACAAAGTTCGTTATACCAGGATCGGGTACTGACCTGTTATGCATTTAAGACGACTGCCTCGATAACCAAGAAAATCAGGAAATATAACAAAAGATTCTAAATCGTTACCAGGATTAAACGTGGAGCAACCGTCATTTTATAACTGTTTTTTGGAGTTGACAGCTGATTAGCAAAATAGAATTGCAGTTACGTTACAGAAAATGTGAAATCAGAAAATTTTTAATGTTATTGTCAACACTTACTTATAGTCAAAGAATGGTTTTGTATATAGGTAATTTTTTAGTAAACATATATTTTTATTATTTAACCAAACTATAAAAAGGATATTTTATAACAAAAAATATTATATAAACACTTATTATAATGAAAAACATTTTATATTTCGAGGAAACTTGTTTTTTGGTAAACACGCCATCAGAAAACTCTTGAAATCAGGCTTTGACAAATACTGACCTATTTGCCAGACACAAAATGAATTTAAATGGTTACTTTTCTTTACATCTTTTTCACAGTTGAATTCCGTGTCTATGGTACAGCCAGCAGAAAATTTTTGAAATAAATAATCCTTAGTTTCTAATCTGTCACAAATAACGTCATAATATCGGGGATATTTATCCATTAGATTTGCACAATTACTGTAACTATAATTCTTTTTACATACCACGTACTCATAGAGGGTATTTTCATCGTCTACGTGGTGTGCTTGCATTTCTTTCAATTCTCTTTTACACATTTTGCCAAATCGACTATTGATGTTTGTACACACAGCACATAATTCAATATCGTCATGTTCGACCAAACAATATTTTTCGAGTAATTCTTTGTGTCTTTTCTTGTCTAAATAATTTGTTCCCGGTATTGTATAATCAAAAATTCTCTCCTCTTTTACCTTGGACAGAAACCCCACGCTTTAGCAGCATTTCAATCGATTCATAATGACATTTGCAAGCTATGGTTAATTTCAGTAGGTCATTTCCAGATTCTTTTTCTTCAACACTCGCTCCCTGGTTTAACAATTCTTTTATTATTACCGGAGACATACGACTGTAAATTGCACAATACAAGGGGCTTTGAGAATAGGTATTTTTGCAGTCAACAGAGACACCGCATTTAAAGAGCTCCCGTAAAATATTTAAACAGGTTTGCGTTACATCTTTGTAAGGATATTGGTTAATATTGGAATGAGTGTAGTACAGTGCATAATGCACTGAAGTATTTTGAAAATTATAATTTGGTATATTTACATCTGCCCCGCTGTGTAGCAATTCTTTTACGACTTGCAAATTTCCATGTCCTATTGCATAATGTAATGGTATATTTCCTAATATATCTGTGGCGTTAATATCGACACCGTATTTTATCAACTCTTTAATAACATTTACAGATCTGTTTTCATATGAAGCAACGTGAATCGCATTTGGTTCATTTTTACTCAATTTATTGACGAGGGCTCCATGCCGTAATAATTCTTGTACAATTTTTCAACGTTCGCCACCCATCAAAGACAGGTGCAGCGGTGTTTCGCCAATCATATTTTGGTGATTTATATCACATCCTCTTAGCACGAGTTTTTTAATCAATTTCAAATACTCCTGATGTTGAACTATTACATGAAAAATTTTGTCATTTTGATCAGAATTTTTGTAAATAGAATAGAAGTCAACTAAATTATATATTTTTACATTTTTGCCTTGTAATCGATGTTTTGTAACTTTCATATTTCTTATGAATGAACGAAAAGCGAAGCAACATAAACGTACATTTAAAACAGTATTAAACACTACTATTTATATTAATTTTCGTCGAAATATTTAGTCATTTTCACGCACTCCATTTTGAAAGAATGAAATCACAAACAATTGTAAAACTTTAAACGAAATACACATTTCTTTAGTCTCTTTGTAAAAAAATATAAATTTGAAATCAATCGCTAGCGATCTCAATTATAATTGGGAGAGGGTGGGTATTTTAAAATAAAAACATATATAATCTCTAAAAATTTCTTTTTGCCATAAATATATCCACATAAAATAAACAATTTCTTTGGCACATCTCAAATGGTTGTTTCGATGCTGGCCGCAATGGTATGACCTGTAGCGTTTCTTGAAATCTTCGTATTCTGGCAACCGGTATTTACAGTTAATATCAACAATATTTAGAATGACCAAATTTTTCAACCATGTCAATATCTCTCGTCCCATAACATACACTTTCGAAGTTCCGACAATTTTTTTAATTTCTTCGCCAAGATCCTTTTAACGAAATATACCTCCTTGTTGCCAGTTTATGCCATGAATATATTGCGTTGCATAGTACGCATCAAATATTTGACTTGCATTTAAAGCTTCTTTGTTGGTCGGTAATCTCAGAAATGCCCTGTAACATTTCTCAGTTTTTAAATTTAAAATAAATTTAAAATTGCAATTTCCTTGCAAAGAAATTGACCGTCGATCCTTGTACGTCTAACGCAAACATGTTGGAATACATGTAAAAATAGATGTAAATTCAATCTTATATGAAGGCCGAGGGTATATATATATATATATATATATATATATATATATATATATTGAATCAAAAATGTACTATTGAACAGCATTGTCATGAGTATCAATTTCTGTGACGTCATCACTGTCATTGTCTAGTTTATCAGCAGACCACCTGCCATTAGTATATATAACTCATATGTCTGCTTTTGGATTATAACATAGGCAGCATTTGCCACGTAAGATCAAAGCCATAATTTTCTGAGATCTAAGGAAATATGGTAATCTTTTTTTTCTGCGGCGTCATTAGTCGGTCATTTCCTCTATATAACAAGAAACATAACCTGTTCAAGGAATATGTTGTCTCACTCTGTCTCACTAAAAAACATGAAAGAAGAAATCGGTTATCAAATTACGCTTAAGTATCTATCAAAATGATTCCTCTCTCATTGGTTTATTCAAACAGACCACGAGACCTCAACATGTCAATCATTAGGGATGGAATGCGTACTAGGACTCTAACACACCCTAACCTATAATAAGAAACCTTATTCATATAAGGCATACAATATATGGAAAATGTCACTTACTCTCTTTAATGAACTGTCTCAAAATGATTGAAGACAATGAGAAATACATAAGGCTAAATCATTCTGCACTGATTATAAAAGCTTTCGATTCAGCTTAGTGAAAAGATTTCCACTGCACGAACGCCACTCTTTAAAACAATTCAAGTGAGATTGTTCTATTTAAATAATATAAAAATTAGACAGTTGAGTACTAGGTACCGAGAATATGTCTATAGCTTTATAGTAACAGTGTTTCATTTGTAAAATTTTGAATGCAGTAAGATCATTATTCACAATTTAAGTAGTTTGTTGATACCAAACACAAACGTAAATAATTCGCTGGGGTCTGTAATAATTATGAAAAACCTTTTAAATAAGGAATCTGTCAAGGCATCGGAACGTCATCATGAGGTTCTGAACGACTTAAGGTTAGGGTAGGTTAGGTTCGGTCGTTCAATCGATCCTAATCTAACCTCAGTTGATACCATCTAACTGCCCTGTTTGAAAGACCTCCCTCCCCTTTTACTATGACGTGATAAGCTACTCATGTTCCTCCTTGGTTGGTTAATTATTACTAAGAGCTAACAGAACCATACATCTCTGCTTTTCGTGGTTGATGGACTTGGGAGCTACATGATGAACTATTTCATTCCTCAAGCGTTTCACTACCTGAGACTGTATTCTATTAGAAACAACGTTCAGAACCTCATGATGACGTTCCGATGCCTTGACAGATTCCTTATTTAAAAGGTTTTTCATAATTATTACAGACCCCAGCGAATTATTTACGTTTGTGTTTGGTATCAACAAACTACTTAAATTGTGAATAATGATCTTACTGCATTCAAAATTTTACAAATGAAACACTGTTACTATAATGCTATAGACATATTCTCGGTAACTAGTACTCAACTGTCTAATTTTTATATTATTTAAATAGAACAATCTCACTTGAATTGTTTTAAAGAGTGGCGTTCGTGCAGTGGAAATCTTTTCACTAAGCTGAATCGAAAGCTTTTATAATCAGTGCAGAATGATTTAGCCTTATGTATTTCTCATTGTCTTCAATCATTTTGAGACAGTTCATTAAAGAGAGTAAGTGACATTTTCCATATATTGTATGCCTTATATGAATAAGGTTTCTTATTATAGGTTAGGGTGTGTTAGAGTCCTAGTACGCATTCCATCCCTAATGATTGACATGTTGAGGTCTCGTGGTCTGTTTGAATAAACCAATGAGAGAGGAATCATTTTGATAGATACTTAAGCGTAATTTGATACCGATTTCTTCTTTCATGTTTTTTAGTGAGACAGAGTGAGACAACATATTCCTTGAACAGGTTATGTTTCTTGTTATATAGAGGAAATGACCGACTAATGACGCCGCAGAAAAAAAAGATTACCATATTTCCTTAGATCTCAGAAAATTATGGCTTTGATCTTACGTGGCAAATGCTGCCTATGTTATAATCCAAAAGCAGACATATGAGTTATATATACTAATGGCAGGTGGTCTGCTGATAAACTAGACAATGACAGTGATGACGTCACAGAAATTGATACTCATGACAATGCTGTTCAATAGCACATTTTTGATTCAATATATATATATATATATATATATATATAAATGAACGAATGTACAATTGACATATAGTTTATGTGCTCGTGAATAAATAAGCTGTTTATACTTGAAATTTGCGAAAATTTAATTATTGAGTTTATAAGGTAAATAATTTTTAAAACTTGATAATTTAAATTTTATAAAATGTTAACCACTGTCGCTCTAGCCATTAAAGCAACGCGTTTACACCTAAGAAACCAAATGTTAAACAATATTTTTTTTTCAGAGTTTGAAGTCATTCAGCTTCTAACCTGGAGTGTATTGGAGATTAACAAAAAATGTTTTCATTGCACTTGCGTCGCAGAAAATGTAAAACCGTTTATGAATTTGCCTGGAAATTCCTCAACGATTGCTATTTATCTTGCTTCACATGCAAAAAATGTGCCGAGAAATTTAACAGCATCTTACCAAAAAAATCACTGAATGTAATATGGGATTTTAAATCTTTGTCAAAATTAAACGGTTTTTATTACCGCGAAAATAGGGGTTTCTTTCATTGTCAATTAAAAGAAGAGGAAATTAAATTTCCCATATTGCTGTTGACAAAGTCAATGCCAATGTCTTCCCGGGATAAAACTGGTTTGGTGCAACTAATAGACATAGAAAATTATGTTAATTTTTGTTAATTAGGTCAAGAAAATATATTTGAATTTTCTTGTCGGTTGGAATATTTTTTAGTTGAAAAAAAAATTAATTAAGGAATGGTTTTGTATATATGTAATTTTATTTTTTATTAAACATATATTTTTGTAATTTTTTTATTATGTAACCAAACTATAAAAAAAAAGATATTAATGGAAAATATTTTGTGTCGTGAAAACTTGTTTTTGGTAAAGATGCTATCAGAAAACTCTTAAAATCATGCTTTGACAAGAATACATCATCCCGCCGATGGAACACCAAGCGCTTTACGTATGAGAAATTAATTTCCATTAAACTAAAACAAAAATTTTCAATTTAATATATATTACAATAATTTTACATACAATAATACATAAATACATTTATTATTTTGAAATAACAGGCAAACAAGCTAGCATAAAACTCTTGATATCTCGTTTCGATAAATATCCCAGACGCAGTCTGAATTTAAACGCACATTTGCCTTTACATCTTTTTCGAATTCCATTTCTATGGTACAATCAACAAAAAACTTTTGAAACAAATTCTCTTTCGTTTCCAATCTGTCAAAAATAACATCATGATATTGAGGATATTTATCGATCAAATTGGCATCGGATATTACATCTTCGACACAACTATTGTATTTATAATTCTTTTTACGGACCACGTAATCATACAAGGTATTTTCTCCATCAATATAGTGTTGTTGCATTTTTTTCAATTCTTTTTTACAAATTTTACTATATCAACTCTTCAGTTTTGTACATACACTACATATCGGAATGTTCGACCAAACAATACTTTTCGAGTAGTTCTTTATTTCTCTTCATATCTAGATAATTACCGCTCGGTATATCATAATTCAAAAGAGTTAAATTACTCTTGTCTCTAATGTGAACCGAAGCGCCACATTTTAATAGCATTTCGTTTGTTTCGTGCTGTACTTATCAGCGAAGGGGCATCTCTAACTGGAGAGGATTCGTTGACATCCACTACTCTATTTAAGATTTCTTTTATTATCTTTGGAGAAGAGCGACAAAAAAGTGCCATACATAGAGGAGTTTGAGCTAATGCGTTTGTGTAATTAACCCATGCACCATATTGTAAAAGCTCTCGTATAATATCTAAACATATTTGTGTTTTATCTTCGTGAGAGCGCTCATTAAAACTTAAATAATGAAATACACAGTACAATGGAGTATCTTGAAAATTATAGTTTGGTACATTGACGTCTGCTCCGCTATGCAATAGTTCTTTAACGACTTCTAAATTTCCCCTCCCGTTCCATAGTGTAATGGTGTGTTTCCATATGTGTCTACGGCGTTAATATCGGCATCGTAATTTATCAATTCAGTTACAGATTTGTTTTCTTTTGTCGCAACGTGAATTGCATTTTGTTTGACTTTATTTGATTTATTGACAGAAGCTCCACTTCGTAGCAATTTTCGTATAGTTTTCAAACATTCGTCATCCATTTTTTTTTATTGTTTTTTCATCTCCGGCTCGTTGAACAGCTCGATGTAATGATCGCATCCTTGTGATGAGGCTGAAATTAGCAGCAAATTCTTAGCAGCAAATTCTGAGCAGCAAGTCAGAATAAACAATAACGAAAAAATATTTATATTTATTTGAAGCCAACTTTAAATAGCAATAAACATGAGAAGCATGCCATTATTCAACAGATGTGTTAAAGTAAACTAAAGCGGAGAAAAAATTGAGGGGTAAACTGGGTAGATATAGGGGAAAATACCAAATAGACAAATAGCCACTTTTTCTGAGTTTTCTCTGAATTACAATTAATAATTCCTCTCACTCCCTTAGCTATCTATTTGATTTTAATGGTATTCTAGAATATTTCAAGGAATTTCTAGACGATTCTATCGTTGCAATAAAAATCTACATAGGAAAATAACCATGTTTTCGGAGTTTTCTCTGAATAACATTTATTAAATACTCTTGCTCCCTTATGAATAGCTATCTATTTGATATTAAAGGTATTCTAGAATATTTCAAGAAAATTCTAGACGATTCTATCGTTGCAATAAAAATCTACTTAGGAAAATAACCATATTTTCGGAGTTTTCTCTGAATAACACTTATTAAATACTCTCGCTCCCTTATGAATAGCTATCTATTTGATATTAAAAGTATTCTAGAATATTTTAAGAAAATTCTAGACGTTTCTATCGTTGCAATAAAAATCTACATAGGAAAATAACCATGTTTTCGGAGTTTTCTCTGCATAACACTTATTAAATACTCTCGCTCCCTTATGTATAGCTATCTATTTGATATTAAAGGTATTCTAGAATATTTCAAGAAAATTCTAGGCGATTCTATCGTTGCAATAAAAATCTACATAAGAAAATAACCATATTTTCGGAGTTTTCTCTGAATAACAATTATTAAATACTCTTGCTCCCTTATGAATAGCTATCTATTTGATTTTAAAGGTATTCTAGAATATTTTAAGAAAATTCTAGACGATTCTATCGTTGCAATAAAAATCTACATAGGAAAATAACCATATTCAGGATTCATAAAGTTTACACTTTAACAACACAATGAATATAAGTGAAGCTTCGCAAAATTGGCTAGAAGATGAAGACAATATTCCAAATAAAATACCAAGACTCGAAGAAACAGACGATGATAACCGGGAAATATTTATTATAACTGAGGACAAATCAACAATCCAAGATGTGATGCAACACATGAATACAATTAGTGCCTAAAAAATTGTTCTAAGCTATATAATACAACATTCTTGGGCAATAATGAACAAATATCCGGTGTAAATTATGTACAGATAACGGCTCAAGCTAGGAAATTAATACATATACAAGAAGAACAAAAATATACCCCGTACAAGTTTTTAAATTATTTTATGGCTTTTCTCTATAAAGATCCACCAAAATGTGTGGACAGTTCGTTTTTACCTTTATCCGACAGTGATTTTGAAAATGCGTTTCATACGGCCGAAATAAAAATACCCATCGGAAAAAGTAACTTTTTAGATTATTTATTGATTTTAATGTGCAGAGGATCAATAGAAACAAACCAGAGAACGAAAAAGAATGAATTTAAATTGGAGATCATAAATACGGCCGGCACATCAGAAAAAATTGCGAAAATTCTTGATGTATCGATTGAAAAAATAAGTAACCTTAGACAAACATGGAAAGAAATTTTGAATCCAAATTGTGAAGAAACAAATACCATAAAATATTCCGACAGAGTAAATTCCATCTCGAATGAATTAACAGAATCGCTTGGCCATTTCTCAAAACACAATTTGTTTGACCAATCCATGGAAAACGATAATAAAATTGATAGATGTACTTTATATCTAACACCCACCAATGGATTTACCCAAGCGCAAAATGCTTTTACTGGTTTAGATTTGGTCGACACCGAAAAGGGAACATTTCTTTCAAAAGTGGCTCTAGAAACGATGGATGCAGACACCCGCATCTACGTTTGCATAAGGAGTTTCACCATTTGCTATACGGAAACAAACAACTGCTATATGAAAGGCTACGTAAGAATAAAATTGCCAAATATTAAATAAGATTTTTTTTGTTAATGTATCAAATTAATAGGTTATATGTATAACAAATATGTAATGTTTACTAATAAACTGCAATATTACTTTAATAAATATATGTTATCTTTATTTCTTGTTTTTTTTCTCTACCATTTATAGAGACAAATTGTCTTTCATCAATTTAAAAAATTATCCGTATTCGATTCACGAATAAAATTTTAAAATTCATTAGACAACTAGTTTCAACAAACAAACCATAAATATTTTATTTACTTTCCAAATAAAATTATTTTTTATTTATTGAATTGTCATACGTCCAAATTCGTTCCACAGTATATAACGATATAACAACAAACACGAAATTCTAATTTAAATTTCAATCAAAATTTACTTTTAAAACTCGTTGCTGCTCATATACATTTATCACCTTAAATATTTCAAAATATAAAATATAACATTTGTACTAATCTTTAATCATTTCTGTAACACATAAAATTTAAAAAAGAAATTAATGAAACTAGCTTTTGCTAGAACAAATTAGAATATATTTTTCCGTTTTGTTTAAAGTTGAATTCGAATTACGAACAGCGAACAGCAAACCTCGAACAGCGAACAGCAAACTACGAACAACGAACAGCAAACCTCGAACAACGAACAACGAATTACGAACCAACAATTATTTATTTTATTCCACATTTCAAAATAAAAACTCAAATTAAAACATCATTCTATAAAATAATTTTTCATGCGTTGAAATTAACTAGCTGGTTTCCTGACCGGCCGATGTAATAAAAATTACAATTTTAAAACTTGCAAATTTTAGTTTATGGATAAGTTTTAAAATTTATTAAACAACCAGTTTCAACAATCAAAACATATAAATATTTTTATTGAATCTTTTTTCTAACTAAAATTATTTTATATTTATTAAATTTATCATATGTCCAATTTTTTTCTATAGACAGAAAAGAAACAAATATTCAAAAATAACGAAATTCTAATTTAAAATTTTGAATCGAAATTTAGTTTAAAAATTTGTTGCTCATTTATATTTATCACAACCAGCTCCACGACGGCCAACTTTTAAGATCACTATCAAATGTTCATACAACTAAACATAAACAGATAATATTTTACCGTTTTATTTGTCAAACTAATGTAAAAATAAAACCATATAAATAGAATTTTAGATACTTTATTTGCATCAATTACCGGATTTATAATTATAACATTTTTCTATTTGAATCTGCGATTTCAATATTCACAGCCAGCATTAGAAATTTTCGATTCTGGAATAATTTTCCAAAGCATTGAAATTGTATGAATGCAAAATTTAAATTACCATGAAATTAAATGCATAAATAGATATAAAATCTTGAATTAATTTATTTGAATCTTGAAATTGCAAAAATTATTGAATTTAGTTTAACAATTCTTTCTTCGATTTGATATTTGAAAATAAAAACATCATTTCTGTACAATAATTTTTCATCGCATTAAAATTAATTAGCTTGCTTCCACGATATATTAAACTTAAAATTATTGAATCTAGTTACTATTTTTTCAATCAATTTTTTATTTTGTTTCATTTTTTAATTGCAAAACTTTAAATACAATCTATTGGAAATTATATATATATATATATATATATATATATATATATATATATCGATATCTGTTAAGTTGTCACCTCAGTACAGTTGATAGGGCGACCTCGCCTCACTCATTCATGATAGTTTTTCTTCAGATATTTTTACATATATGTGTTAAGGGGAGGGCTTTCAATAGGAATTTCAAAAAAGGGGGAAACGATTTCTTTTGTTTTATGATATATATGAGGTGACATCGGCAACAAAATATATATGAAGTACTCTCTCACCTCAGTCGGCGTTGCCACATCTTTGAGAGAAATAAGTTATCGCAACATGTGGGTAGCATAAAAGTTAGAGAAATAAATAATAGTCCTATCAATCAGAAATTCATCGAGCTTCGAAGTTACGCAATAGTGACGAACAGAGGTATTGCTTATAATTTTTTAAGATTAAATCCATAGTTATCGACTTCTATATTTTCGGAAGTAATTTTCATGTTCAAAAATAAAATTAGGTAGTTGTTCATTGAACTATTTTGTACATAAACTCTGTGAACATAATAAATGACAAGGGAATTAAACACATTCGTGTAAATGCAATATCTACTTTAATGAAAACGAAAAATATATTTCATATAGAAAACAACAAATAAAATATGGATTCTGTATAGACCGGTAAAGATCATAACTGAACCTGCATCCTCATGGATTTAATATAAAAATATGGTTTCTATATAGAAGAGTAGAAAACATAACAGAAACTGAAATCCCATAGTTATATTATAATATATAATGATTATATAATATCCCCAAACTTACCCAAAATCATGGTAATATTAAAAATATAGTGTTACGCTTAAAACTAGATTTAACTTTTTTTAAACAAAAACGCACAGACATTACTTCTGTGTTTTAATAATGTGTTGTAATTTAGATTTTATTAAAGGGATACTTCTGTTGATTCCAGAATTTTTTATAAACTCCTTTATTGTAACTGCATTGGGATATTCCTTTTTCTGAATAAAGCTTGAGAAATGTTCTTTGAGTGTTAAGATTTCCCCATCATCCAACCTGTAAAGAATATATGTACTATCGAAAATATAAAAAATATATCGGCTATTTACTTCTTTTTTTTAATTTTGGTTTTTGTCTTTGAGGGGCTTGGTCTTCATCGTCATCGATATTTAAATCTGAAACAGAATAGCATTATTTTATTTCCCTATAATATCTTTCATATATAAACAATTAAAGCATTTTACAATTTATAAATTTTTATTTATATTGATTACCAGGTATCTCACAAAAATTTGACTTCCACCTCAACTTTTTGTCATCAGTCTTAAAAAAACGCTTAGGCGAAATGTTCTAAATATTTATTATATAATTTTCAATGCATTGAACTATTTTTCTCCATTACCGTCAACTCTCCTTATTTACCATTTCTTTATTCCCATTTTCATTATTCACTGATAAAAAAAATTGTCACCACTTCTTGCATTCGTGGCTGATAAAACTCCTGTCATACAGAATAGATCATGTTTATCCGCCAATTGATATTACAAATACTGAACTTCTTTCCCGACATAAAGTAGATAGACTGAGCCACCGGAAAGACAGTTATTCAGTAATTTTTCTGTTTAAATTCATCAACAATAAACTTAACGACTCAATTTTTCTGCAAAAACTAAATTTTTTTGTGCCTAGACTCACATCTAGGACAAATCACACCTTTTACCTTCCCACTTCCCGTACTAATATTCTAAAACGTTTACACTTTATAAAATGGTTTCGAAGTGTAATGAGGTGAATTACAAGCTTGACATGTTTAACTGCACTGTTTCAGCCATAAAGACCTGCTTTTTAGATAACTGAAATAGTCTATTCATCTTATTATATAAATGTCTGAGCTCTGTGTTTTCTCAGTTCTAAGATACAATCTATAATCTTAGCTTGTGTACATGTTCTGTAATTATTCAATATCCTTGATATTTGTTGTAAATTTATGTTAAAACTGTTATTGTTAATTTACTTATTGTTACTCTTAATCTGTTTTTTTTTCCTGTTCTGTAGTTGGGTGTAAACCTGTTTGAGCAGTTAATAAATAAATAAATAAATAATTTTAGGATTCCCGTATCCAAATTTATATATTCATATATATGTATTCATTTCAAGTCCGTAGCCAACTGGGGGGGGGGGGGGGGTTGCGAGGTCAAACCTCTCACCCAAAAATTTTGGAATTTTTGGTTTCAAGTTTCAATTTTAACCAATTAATCATGTGTTTCATAAGAATACATTTTATATTTATACAATTTTATATATCCTGGAAATGCATTAACAAAAATATACATTTGCAGTCCTACTCAGCCCATCACCAATCAAAAAATTACCTTTCAAAGAAACAGTCTCTACTGCTTTGTTCGCGATTTAGAATTGTCGGAGCTTTAGTTAATATTTTTTCACATTATTTATAATCTCTTTATTTATTTATTTGTGTTTTCTTTTTATATGGAATTTTATAGGTCGTAGAAGAACTATTCTCATCATCTTCATATATTTAATATTTCTTAATTTACTTATTTTACATTTACCTAGTTGAAAACCCCCGAGGAATGGTGGTCATTTTATTGTAATTAAATTTACTCAACCTTGTAGTTGAAATGAAAATGTCTCCAAATGGTAGTAATTTTATTTTCTATTGCAATAATACTCCTCAATATCATTTCTATTCAAGAATTCACAAATAAGTCAATACTGTACCTCAACGGTTAGGGTATTACGATCCTTTAACAACATGGATTAGTTTAACCCTGAATTCTAGAATCATATTTTAAATGGTAAAGTAAATTTCATTACAATTAAAAGAAATATGACCACAATTCCTCCAGGTTTTACAACTAAATATAAAATAAATAATTTAAGATATATTAAATATCTGAAAATAATGAGAATAATTCTTCTACGAACTACAAAATTTCATATAAAAAGAAATAAAAATAAATGAATAAACAGATTATAAAAACGTGAAAAAATATACAATAAATCTCCGACAATAATGTTTAATAAAGGCAAAGGAAAATTAGTTTCTACATATAAAAAAGTCGTGTTGCTGTTTGATTCAAAAATTTTATTTTATGACTTTATAACATATCCCCTATGATCACGGACAAATTACCATTCCGTATTCGCGGCATATTCACGGAGCGTATTCCCTGCTAATAAGTCGCGTTGACTCTATGGCAAGAAGTGATTTTTATACAATTTTTAAAATAACATTTTATAGCTTGAAATTTGTGAATATTTATATAGTGAATTAATAACATTAATAATTAAGAACGTATCATACTTTTTTATAAAGTTGTCAATAGAAAATTGTTTCAATTGTTGTCAATATTAATAATTATATTATTAATGTACAAGGATAAATGTGTTTTTCTAAAAAGCAGTTTAGAGTTGTCTTTCTATGTGCGTTACTTACATAATTGAAAAATTAATATTGGCGTTCAACGTACCTGCACTAATATTTTCTTTGCTTTGTTTTTCTGCAGTGGTAACTTCTTTTTGAGCTACATATTCAACGTCACCATAATCGCCTACAAATACAATTTTTTTATTAAATTTGACTTCGATATAAGTACTCATTTTACCTATATTTTCTTCTGGATATTCAGTGGATTCATCGAAGTTTATATCTTCTAATGTCTTTCCTTTATATTCTACCGGTAAAGACCCGTTTTCCATCATAAGTAATAATTTGGATACTTTCGCCGTTTGATATATATCAATGGGTAACCTTTAATGAATAAATTGAATAAATAAATAAATAGCAAAATGTTATTTTACAATAGCAACTGAAAACTTACTCATACAGATCGTTGTGAGTTTTAACTGTGTGCCCCATAAATTTCGAAAATTGATTAACTTCTTCTTTGGATAAGTTCAGAATTTGGCTTACAGTCGCTATGTGTTTTCGTAATTTATTGCTGGAAATTGCTTCACGATGTTGTAAGTTCATTTTTTTGGTCAAATTTCTTATTGCTACGTCTCCTTGTACATAATTTAGTTTACTTCTAGGATTAGAGAAAACATATTCATTCTCTTCAGAAACGTATTTCCCCCTATATTTCAAAATAGTAACAATAAATTGTTGTAAAATGGGAGGTACTAATATGACTACTTGTCTGGACCCTTTACCACTGTTTAAAACTCTCTTATATTTTGTGGCGAGTACCTTTTCCGTCTTGGTTAACGCATTTTCAATATCGATAAAATTAGATTCTCGTTCGGCCTCATCGCATGATATCTTTAAGTATTGCACATTCCCAATCCGCCTTCTATTAAACAAAATTAGTAGTGCTAGGGTACACTCAACTGAAGATTTGAAAGTCTCAACAGAATCTGTATTGTTTAGGAATATTTGTTGGCAAACTTTTGCCATTTTTAAAGTCTCTTCCCTAAATATGTTTACATCTTTCACTAGTGGAATAAGCAGTGGTTTATTCCATCTTTTTTCCTGTAAATCTTTGTTTGCAATCGAAGATATTTCTATATTCCAACGTGACTCTACTAATTTTTGAAAATTGTTAATATCGATCTGCCAATTTCGCGATTCTTCTTTAGAATGGCATGTAAACCCAAGGCTTTGTTTAAGTATTAAATGTATTAATTCTTCGCATGCTAATTTTAAATACGTGTCTAGATGCATCGCTAGACTTGGGGCCACAAATATTTTCTTTTGTGGATCGTATCCACTAATCAGTCTAGTAGCAGCTAGTATGTTGTCGAAATTTTCCGGTTTTAGAATATATTTAAGTTGTGCTGTCTTATCCTCAATAATTTTTCTATAAGCTATTAACAGACGAGAAAACTCTCTCATTCTGCTGCTGCACGCATATTCATTTCTTTCTCTTTTATGTTTTTTGAGATATGATTCTCCGAATTGGGTGATAAGTAAGTCTTTTTTTGCTTCAAATGATATTTCATCACCTCTCATGATATCAAATACCTAAAATTGGGGAAAATAAGTTTTTTAGTTATTTTTCATACATATATAAATATTTTAAAATTTAAATATTATTTTTGGCATTTTTAGTAAATTTGTTTATTGGTCTTGCTTTTTTTAAATGCAAGTGTTAATTTATTATTATAATAATAATAGTATGAGGCGACTAAAGGGGTAGCTGTCCGCTTACGTAATACCTAGCTTTCCTTCCTTCCCCAAAACTCGCACGGGATGTTCTGGTTTAAATCAATTCATCTGGGAAGTGACAACCCCACGGGTCCGATTTACCTGGGTCACCACCTATGAAAATGGAGCTACGTAGTAGATGCCTCGGAAAAGAGCCGCTGCCTGGGGATCGCCAGGGCATGTCTGGAGCCGGCGCTGGACATGACAGCAAGCGGGACGTCGGTGGCAGCGTGCTGAGGAGCCGTCCAAAGAGCTACAGCCCAAGAACCAGACGAATCACAACAACACTCACCAATATAGTCACAGCAACAACGAAACCATCACCAACGGAGTCGAACGAGAACTCCACCCGCAGAAAGTGTTGCACAGGATCAACAGCCAGCGCTCACCCAAGCGGGATTGATAAGACAGCGCATGAACTGGACTAGCGCCATGAATAAATTTATAATGCGCACGTATTACAGAGTCACTAACCTTTGCCAGGACAAGACCGGATATCGTTAAATACTGCATCAAGAGTTCTGTCGTGAGTACCCAGAGCTTCAAGTTATCGAACAGAGAGTCGTAGATCAATACCGTGTCATCTTGAGAAATTACCTTATTTCGCCTGATCAACTGGACGAAATAAAGAGCGAAGTTGAGCACGAATTATTTGGTCGAAGTACAACTGATCCAGAGCCTGAAACAATTTGGCACAAGGAGCGGATGAGACTCAAGAACTTCAACAAGAACAGCCAACCAATGCTGACCTGCTTGAGAAGATCCAAGTAGAAATGGAAGAAGCTCTTAGAGAGTATAGTGTAACAGATCCACTGACTAGGCCAACTCTTTCCAAACTAAGATCTTCTAAGAAACTGGGTATCGTCTTGCAGGCTATGAACAAATTTATCTTGCCAAACTATGTTTTAGGTGCTAATACGTTAGAGTCGCTACATACAATCATCTACTGTGCTGCAATTTCCATCTGCAGAACAATTGGGGTCGCTATAAGACCAAAGCAAGACCCTCCCCAATTTAGACAAACACCCCTAATACCACCTTGGCGAAAAAGCCTTGAAGGAAAAATTAATTCTCTTCGGAAAGACATTGGGAGACTGACCGAGTATCAACGAGGGGTCAGGACAACAGAATAGAAAGACTTGTCAAGACTATCATGGACAATAATACACTCTCAGTGGGATGGAGAAAACATCACATGTCAGCAGTGTCTGGACAGTCTACGGCAAAAGCTCTCCATCTACACAAGTCAATTAAGAAGGTACAAAACCAGTAACCAACGGAAACTAGACAACACACTATTCCGAAAATCAGAAAAAGGGTTTTATAGAAAACTCAACAACATCAATAATAATGAAACCCCTAGCTATCCCAGTAAAACGGCCATCGAGCAGTTCTGGAAAACACAACTTTCCATAACAGTTTTTCATAACTACAGAGCGAACTGGATTAATGAAGAGGAGGCTGCATTTCAGAATTGTGATAAGATGCAACATCAACCATTAACAACGGAAGACACGTCCAACATAATGAAACATCTCCATAACTGGAAAGCACCAGGACCAGATGGTGTGCAGAATTACTGGATAAAGAAACTTTACGCCACCCACGATAAATTAACAGTCCATATTAATGATGTAATTATCTTTCCACACAAGATGCCAAGTTTCCTTACGCATGGTGCTACATACCTCTTACCAAAGGATAACCTATGTACACAGGACCCAGCAAAGTATCGACCAATCACTTGCCTCCCAACCTTATACAAACTTATATTTCAGACATTGTGAGCTCAACAACATAATTACCGAACAACAAAAAGGATACGCCAAAAACTGGATGGGGTGCAAAGAACAATTAATAATTGATTCCGTTCTCTGCAATCAAGCCCACGCCAAGTTACGTGATCAACAAATTTCTAATTTGCGTAATCATTTCCAGAAACTCGCAGAATTTTCTAATCTACACAGAGTCATATGTCAGGTTGATGACTCAACACCTCTGCGACTGACAGTACAACAAGTTCAAGTATACCACCAGACAACTGATTAGAAGCTGCTCAAATTGAAAGAGAAGCCCCTTCATGGAAGACATAAATGACGTCAACCAAGATTATTTCGACAGTTCAGCGTCGAACTACTGGTTGATCTCTGGTCTTATGTTTCCTGAGAGGGTAGGCTTTATATTGGCAATCCAAGATCAAGTATTTTTAACTAAGAACTATCTAAAGTACATCGTTAAAGATCAACAACGACCGATGCAGATATGGTTGCCAAACATCTGAATCTATCCAGCATATCATAGGAGGTTGCCAAGCGTTCGCTGAAACTGAATACAAAGAACGACACGATGCTGTGGCAAAAATACTGCACCAGGAACTAGCGCTTAAACTTGAGCTATTACAGTCGGTAAGAACACCCTACTATATATACAAACCAGAATCTATTTTAGAAAATAACAACTACAAACTATACTGGGACCGGACGATATTGACCGATCGGTCTGTTGCTCATAATAGACCAGATATAGTTTTGGTAGATAAAGTCTCTAGAAAAACAACCTTAATTGACATAGGAATCCCTAACAACAATAATATAAATATTAAGCAGGCTGAAAAAATATAGGGATTTAGAATTTAAAATACAGAGACAATGGGACATTAACAACACTCGAACGGTACCAATTGTTATGTCAACAACAGGTGTAGTCCCAAAACGTCGTAGTGTTCGACTTAAATTTTATCAAAATATTACCCAAAAATTAATATATTTCTAAAAGGTTAAACCGTCTCTGATCTTCTTTTTAGGTAAAATAAGATATATTTCCTATATAAACCCGTGTCCTAACTTACTTGGATTTCGAGATTTTTTAAAGATCTGCATGCAGCATAAATGAAATTAGTTTTAGTATAAATTTGAGTTATATTGGCGGGAAATGCAACATGTAATTATCTTAAAAACCAAAGCCACATCAATACTTACCTTCGCTAATTTAACCATTAGTAAGCCTCTAGTTGCACTCATATTGACTAAATCACGAAAATATTATTTAATTCACTAGGTATAATTAACAAACTACATTTTTTCACGGGGATGCGACGTTGTCGGAAACACGAGGTGTTAACGTCTGGACATAACCTATTTGCACCTTATATAGGCTTGAGGTGACTTCGCACTGGCTACGGTTATCCTTATATTCCGACGCTAGCGCCAGCTATATACTATAGAACTAAAGAGAAAATTTATTGGTATAAGATGGTCGAAGTCACCTCATGACAAATTTTTGGCAAACGACAGTAGATACCTTATATCAACGATTCCCGCTGAAATTAATAGAAAACGTTGTCAACTCACCATTTTGAGGCGACAACGCCATATATGAGGTGACACCGCATAGAGTATATATACTGTCGAGGTGACAATGTACACTAAATATATATATATATATATATATATATATATATATATATATATGTTTATATTATAATAGACGAACTTCGCATCATCCTCTCTAACTTTTTTATTAAAGATATATTTATGTATAAGAAGTGAGTTTCATTTTTGTATGATTGTTTTCGAATATTTGAATTTAAAATGCAGAATGGCGGTAGAAAATAAAACAGAAGCAGAATTAAAATCATAGTTATTTTATTTGTATTATATATATTGATTATAAAAGTTGCTACTCTAAAATTATTCAACATTAACTTTATCGTTTTAGTTATTTTTTTTTATCAAATTAAAACGCAAACCCACAATAAAACTTTGGTTATTTTTATTTGAATTACAGATTGCTAGTTTATATAATTTAATTTTTAAATTGTATGTGTAATAGAAATGATTAAAATTAGTAAAAATATTGAATTTTATATTTTGAGATATTCAAAATGATAATAAGCAACGAGCTTCAAAACTAAAGTTGGATTAAAATTTTTAAATTAAAGTTTTGTTATTTGTAAATGTTTGTCTTTTTTCTGCCAAGAAAAGAATTGGCGAACTAAATTCAATAATTTTTTTAGTTGAAATTCAAATAAAATAATTCAATATTTTATTTCTGTTACAATTCGTTAATAAAAAAACACTGTATTAGCTAAATATTTTATTTATTTGATTTAGATTAACACAAATGAAATATTTGTTATAAGATAAATTGACGCTGTATTAAATAAATATTTTATATATTTGATTTAGATTAACACAAATGAAAGGTTTATTATAAAATAAATTTTGCCTTATGTATGAAATATAACTTCAAACGACTACTCTAATCGAACTTCGATATTCATTTGAACGTAAAATTACCCTCTCTACCACAATTTTCGTCTAATTTTTGGTGGAAAGGGAAGCTTTCGAGTGCTCGGACCAATGAAATGGGTTATTATCGATCATGTGGTACTAAAATTACTATATAAACAACATATCCTTCGCGCGCGACTCATTTCTTATCCATAAATATATCTTTAATAAAGAAGTTAGAGAGGATCATTCGAAGCTCGTCTATTATAATATAAACGTATATATATATATATATATATATATATATATATATATATATATATATATATATATGTAGCTCTCTTGATGGTCCGGGTGTTCGTCCGTTGAAAGTTTTGTCCCTGTAAAGGAACGGTCGCCTGACGTTTCTCCAAAATCTCACTTTTTCTCACTCATTTTCATAAGGCTTTTCCTCTTCTTCCAACACGAAGGGTGGCTGCAGGTTCGGACCTTTCCGGGCTACTTCGTATCCGAGATCGTCGGCTAGGTCGTTCTCCGCTTGGTCTGCTCTCCGTGGCGTCTGAAGTGGAAGTGAGCTCCGATATGTGCGCGCCGCTATTTATGCTACCTCCCGCGTCCAATCCTATTTCTTTGCCTCGCCTCCGATTGTGTTGAGGGGGCGGTGCCGTTTGTTTTGATTGGGTGACACCATTGCGTTGTCGCAAATTGTACCGATGACGTGGTTCTGTTTGTACCGATGGCGGCCGCAGATGTTCGTTAGAAGGGTGGGCGTCTTGGTAGTTAGCTACGAGTGACGGAATGCAACGTTGTGGTATTGTTGCGCTCTCTTTTAATTTGTTTTTCTTTTCCCGTAAGATGTTCTTCCAGGCTTGATGCAGGTGTAGAGCTTCGTTACGGTTATTGATTTCTTCTTCCTTTTCAATTTCTATAGCTTCCCTAATTGTTCTTCTTTTGAAGTTGTTTTCTGTTGCCAGATGCTTAGAGCCCTCAAAGTTGATTAGATGTCCTGTTTGCTGTTGATATTGGAACAGGGCCGAGGTTGTGGTCTTGTTTCGTATGCTGAGTTTGTGCTCTTCGATTCGGGCTTCGATCCTACGGTTTGTTTGACCTACATATGATTGCTCGCATCCACCGCAAGGTATCTTGTAGACTGTCCGATCTGTCACTCCTTGTATGTACGGAAGGCTGGTCGCTGCCTTTGGGGGGTCTTGTTGGGTTTCTTCGTGCCTTGGTAGTTCTTGTTGATTCAGGGCTCGTCGTATGGTGTTGTTGCTGTACCAATTCCTCCTCAAGGTCTGTGGTCTGCATATAAGTGTATTTGCTACTGCTTGTATTTGGGAGGGATGATGGTGGGATTTAGCATTAAGGTATCTGTCGGTGTGTGTCGGCTTTCGATAGACTGTGTGTTCTAGCTTCCCTGTTGTTGTCCTTTTTAAGTAGATGTCCAGAAAAGGAAGGCATCCATCTTCCTCCATCTCCATGGTGAATTGGATCCTTTCGTGTAGAGAGTTTGCCAGGTGTAGGAAATTGCTGAGTTCCGTATCCCCGTGAGGCCACACTATCAAGATATCGTCTACGTATCGTAGCCAGACTTTTGGTTTTAGGGGGGCTGTGTTTAAAAGGCGAGGCTAGGCCGCTAGACTATGACTAAGTGGTCCACAACGTTTCCAACTATCCACTCTCCGCTGTCGAGAAACAGATCCTGTGTAAAGGCTTCCACTTCGCAATAACTCCAACAATCATACCGGTCGAAGATATCATCTCTGGCGTAGAATCAACACTACAACACGTCGAACCGGAGAGACCCGAAGAAATAAGGCAAGACGTAGCAAGAATCCTGCGGTCTGCTAAAAAAACAGAGCCAAACGTATCCAGTGCAGAACACCAAGCACTCACTAACCTCAGGAAAAACAAAGACATCACAATCCTACCAGCGGACAAGGGAAACGTCACGGTAGTCATGAACACAAAATGACTACAACTCAAAAATGAAAGAAATCCTACTGGACCAAACCTATAAACCAATAAAGAGAGACCCGACAACCTACTTGGAAAAAACAACCAAATCCAAGATTCAGGCTCTCATATCACATGAGGACATACGCAAAAGACTCATTCTGAGAGAAAAATCCAGTAGATTCTCCAAGCTGTACGGTCTGCCAAAAATTCACAATTCACCTCTTCAACAACTCGAGAAGTACCTCGCAGCAGCCATGCAACCTTTAGTCAAAAATGCCGCATCCTATGTAAAAAATGGCGAACATCTTCTCATAACAATAGGGGACCTAAACTTACAAGAAGACCGCCTCGCAAGTCTCGACGTCAAATTACTTTACTCAAGCATCCCCGTCAACGAAGCCTTGGACCAAATTGCCATGAATGAAGACCTTCCTGCGCACATCATACAACTCGCGGAACATTGCCTCAAAAACACATATTTCTCCTTTTACAGGTAACTTTACAGACAGGTAGACGGTGCACCTATGGGCTCGGCGCTCTCACCAGCGGTGGCAAACCTCTTTCATGTCTTATTTCGAAACGGCCCTTTTAAACACAGCCCCCATGAAACCAAAAGTGTGGCTACGATACGTAGACGATATCTTGATAGAAAAAGATCCAATTCACCATGGAGATGGAAGAAGATGGATGCCTTCCTTTTCTGGAAATCTACTTAAAAAGCACAACAACAGGGAAGCTAGAACACACAGTCTATCGAAAGCCGACACACACCGACAGATACCTTAATGCTAAATCCCACCATCATCCCTCCCAAATACAACCAGTAGCAAATACACCTATGTGCAGGTCACGACGCATTGCAGACGCTAAACACAAACAAGAGCAACTAAACACCATCTCACAGACCTTGAGGCGCAATGGGTACAGCAACAACACCATACGACGAGCCCTGAATCAACAAGAACTACCAAGGCACGAAGAAGCCCAACAAGACCCCTCAAAGGCAGCGACCACCCTTCCGTACATACAAGGAGTGACAGATCGGATCGGAAGAATCCTTAGGAGAAGCAACATCAAAACTTCCTACAAACCTCATAAGACGATAAAAAACATTCTAGGCAATCCCAAAGACCAACGTCCACTAGAGAGTCACGGAGTCTACAAGATACCTTGCGACGGATGCGAGCAAGCATATGTAGGTCAAACAAACCGTAGGATCGAAGCCCGAATCGAAGAGCACAAACTCAGCATACGGAACAAGACCACAACCTCGGCCCTGTTCCAACATCAACAGCAATCAGGACATAGAATCAACTTTGAGGGCTCTAAGCATCTGGCAACAGAAAACAACTTCAAAAGAAGAACAATTAGGGAAGCTATAGAAATTGAAAAGGAAGGAGAAATCAATAACCGTAACGAAGCTCTACACCTGCATCAAGCCTGAAAGAACATCTACGGGAAAAGAAAAACAAATTAAACGAGAGCGCAACAATACCACAACGTTGCATTCCGTCACACGTAGCTAACTACCAGGACGCCCACCCTTCTAACGAACATCTGCGGCCGCCATCGGTACAAACAAAACCACATCATCGTTACAATTTGCGACAACGCAATGGTGTCACTCAATCAAAACAAACGGCACCGCCCCCTCAACACAATCGGAGGCGGGGCAAAGAAAGAGGAGTGGACTCGGGAGATAGCATAAATAGCGGCGCGCACATATCGGAGCTCACTTCTACTTCAGACGCCACGAGAGCAGACCAAGCGGAGAACGACCTAGCCGACGATCTGGGATACGAAGTAGTCCGGAAAGGTCCGAACCTGCAGCCACCCTTCATGTTGGAAGAAGGTTTTTATTTCTACCGTGCTATAAATTTTGTAATTTATATTTGTAAAACTAAGATTGGAAATTTGCGTAGACAGAAATAAAACCGCGGAGACTAGGTTCAATAATTTCAACGATTTAACAAAATATGTATGAATCAATTTTTTCAGAAGTTGGTTGTATAAACATTTGGATCATGAATAATTTTCTAAACGAGCATCACGTTCAATATTTTATTCTAAAAAGATTTATAATTCAAATTGTCGAAACGCAAACTTTTTAAAATATCTCGATTCAAAATTCTAATTGTGATTTAAATAAATATTTAAGCTTAAAAAATGTGGGTTTGTTAACTCTCATTAGTTCACGCGGTCTATCTACAACGTACTTTGTAAATTACGAAAAACCAGTTTGCGAATCACACAACAATGCATGTTTGTATTTTTATTGTGCTCAAAGTTTTGCAATTCGAATAAACGAAACGCATTCGACTCTAATAGCACGACAAAAAAAATGTCACAAAACCGATTTCAATTTTATGGTCGGCTATGCCAAGTTTGCTTCGTGTATATTTTTTCAAGTCGTGTTCGATATTTTGTTTTGAAATATTTGGCCAAATAATTTACAATTTGAAATTTTTATTCTAAATTCTGATAGATATGAATTTAATAAATGATGAATGCAAATAAAATTTAATACATGAGAAGTTTCGGTCTGTTTATATAATTTTTTTCTTAAAGAAATTTTAAATTGAATATAAAAACATTTGAAAATATTTAAAAATTAGAATTCATTAAAACTAAGATTTAGAAACCGAGCGCAACATAGAAAGTGATTTCATTTCAATTTCAACTTGGCGGTCTCGAATGTCGACCATGTAACATTCATAATTATTGTTGAAATCGAGTCTTTTTTTAATACGTCAACTAGCTGGCGTTAAAAATATTTAATGAGATACAATAATTAGAATTTACAATAAACTTTAGTTTTACTTCAATGTGGTTTTATTTTTTACCGTAATCCTGCATTTTAAGTTATAAAAACAAACCAGTAAAAACTTTTAATACTTGATAATTTAATACTAAAAACAAAATCCTGTAGTCCAAGCAAGTTTTCAAATTTTAAATGCAATTATTTAAATCACGAGTGATCTTCCAAAACTAATTCTCAGAAATAATAAAGGTTTCGGAGCAAATGTTAAATTCGAGTTTTTATTTTAAAATATCAGACGACTTGCAATTCAATTTGAGAAACGTGCATAATTGACAAATTAAATTCTATAATCTTGCGATACCAAGAAAATAACCAAGATTAGTTTTTATTTTTTTGTGATTCTGCATTTTAATTTTTTTATAAAAATAAATGAATAAAAACTTTAAAGTTGAATAATCTCACGGTTAAAAAAACCGTGTCGTCCAAACTAAATAGTTCTTACAATTTTAAAACCTTAAAAATATCTGTACACCGATAATTTAGAATTTCAAGTCGCAGATAATCTTTTAAAATTATTTTAGGAAATAATGAAAGTTGCAAATTAATACAAAAATTAAATTTTAATTTTCAAATATAGAATTAATTGCAATTTAAATTGAGAATTTCTTAAACTATATTCTATAAATAATATACTTGAAATTTAAATAAAATAAGTCAAGATTTTATTTCTGCTTTTATTTTTCACTGTTTCTGTATTTTAAATTGATAAAACGAAACGAGTAAAAATACTCGAATATAATTTTGGTAAAATTCATACAAAAACGAAACGATATTGTTAAATTTTAATATTCAACAATCTTAAAAGTTTTAGTGTTCTAATTTCATAGTAGTTTATATTTTGCAATTCAAATTATTTTAATACAGAAATAACAAATATAAATGGATAAAGATTTGTCAAACTAAATTCTACAAATATTTTGCTTGAGATTTAAATAAAATAACCCAAGATTTTATTTCTGCTTTTATTTTTCACCTTGCTTTTATATTTTAAATTTGATAAAACGATACGACTAAAAATATTCGAATATAATTTTAACAACACTCATGCAAAAACGAAACAACATTGTTAAACTAGATATTCTAATTTCATGGTAGTTTGCGTTTTGCAATTTAAATTGACTAAAGAATTCAGAAACTTAACGACAAAAAATAAAATCATGCTTAGTTTCTTTTTTAACTAAACGGAAAAAACTGTTTAGTTTTATAGGAAAACATTTGATGGCGATTTTAAAAATTTGCTGTCGTGTTATAGAAATCAATTTGCCAATCTTTTAGCCATACACGTCTTTCAAATTGAATTGTAAGTCATCCGATATTTTAAAATAAAAACTTGTATTTAATATTTAATAGTAAACCTTTATTATTTCTGAGCCTTAGTTCTGGAAGATTACTTGTGGTTTAAATAATTATAATTATCCAACATTAAAAGTTTTTACAGCTTTGATTTTATAAATTAAAATGCAGGATTACGTAAAAATAAAACAACATGAAAGAAGAATTGAAATTTAGTGTAAACTCAAATTATTATATTTCATTAAATGTTTATATTATAATAGACGAACTTCGCATCATCCTCTCTTACTTCTTCATTAAAGATATATTCATGGATACGAAGTGAGTCGCGCGCGAAGGATATGTTGTTTATATAGTAATTTTAGTACCACATGATCGATAATAACCCATTTCATTGGTCCGAGCACTCGAAAGCTTCCCTTTCCACCAAAAATTAGAAGAAAATTGTGGTAGAGGGGGTAATTTTACGTTCAAATGAATATCGAAGTTCGAGTAGAGTAGTCGTTTGAGGTTATAATACACAAGTCAGAATGTATCTTATAATAAATATTTCATTTGTGTAAATTTAAACTGAGTAAAATAAATCAAAATATTTATCCAATACGTGAGCATTTTTATTAATCAATTTGAGAAAATGAAATTAGTAAAAATGAGTAAATAAAAATTAAATATTACACTTTAATTTTGTATATCGACTATATAAATACATGAAGAAGTTTACTATAATCGAATGTAAATAAATTATTCAAAAGTCAGCAATAATACAACCATCCTTGTAGTTTGGTAATTTCATTTTGGTTTGTTGTTGGATTGTATTTTTTCAATGTTTTTGCATATAGCATCGAAACATTTACCAAATTCTTTTTGAAACTCTGTTCGAGAATGTGTTGATTTTTTATCGTCCTCTTTAAATGTTACTTGTTTTTTCTGTTCATTTCTAAAATTGCCAGAATAATTATCTTTTGACGCCATATTTCTTGGTTCAATTATTATATTTTTTATTTTCTCTTATATATAAAGAATTGGTGGAAAAATAGAATTTACCGATCAGTTTACGATTCCAATTCACTTTTGGAACTGATTCTTTGTTAAGTTAAAGATTTAGACGATAACCTATTTTTAAATATTTAAAAAATACACATGTGTTATTTAAGTTGGAAAATATATTTTTCTTCTTTTCTTTCTTGGCAACAAATTTGTTCCACTAATGAAGAACGTACCAGGACACAAGTAATGTGTGAAAACATTGGAATAATGTATGAAGTGCAAAATTTAAGAAATTTCATACAAAATACAATTACAGATATTTTAATGTGCAAATAAACCCAATGCAATTTTTAGTTGGGTTGGTTTTAATAAAATCATGTTATTTACAAAACAAATTTTATTTACACAAATATATACATTTCAACTTAATGCTAATAATTGATGCGCTATCGTGTGTAACGTTAATATACGTTTATTTATAAACGTGTTACCGCAAACTTACATTTTATACATAAATCAGTTGTTTGCGTACATGTTAGCACATGTCGAAAGAAAAATGTCGGCCTTTGGTATATTTTTCCACAAATTTTACACACCATCCCAGATGTGTGGAATTGCCGTCGTATGCGAAACGTCCGTTTGGCTCGTGTGTCCCAAAATCATTTTAACATTCTCAGCATTATTATTTGATATGCCCTCTTCGGAAGTTTTAGAATTGATACTTTTATCATGTTTGCGTTTTTTGTAAGGTACTATTTCTGCACGTTTTCTCAAAGACATTGTCTTTAAAATGCAATTGAATTGGAATTAAAAATGTTCTCTTTATATAGTATCGATGACAACATAAATTAAAATATATGCAAGCCATAATTAGATCTAAAAATATTTGTAAATATACACATATTACTCATTTTTTAAACTTTGATAAAATTGGATTGGTTTAATATTACTACTTTCGGTTCGAGCACTCGATAAATTAAACCTGGAAATAGTTCGGGTTCATAAGTGGCAAAGACATTATTAAATAAACATAAACTTTCCAATCGAATACAAAAGCCAACGTTACAACTTCCTACGAAATTTTGAGTTTTATAATTACTAAATACAATTGAAAATCCTAATTTTTGTATGATTCGTGCATGTTTTCGAGCAGCCAATCTTGAATCTTTTTTGGTTTTTGCACCGGTACACACCATTCTACCACTGGAAAATATTAAACTCGTTGTTCGTGGTTCTTTTATTCGCATAATAATGGCTGAAAATCTCCTCGGATTGTATTCGGTGTTTCAAGCTTTCATGGCTATTTTTAAATTTAATTTGCGTTTTAAATCCGCCATCGAAACAATGTTTCTGAAATATATATATATTTAAAGAATTTTCATTAAAGATTACTTACAGCAATTGAAGTTTTGCAATCGGTACTATTCGTTTGTGTGGTATTGCAGGAATTTTAAAACAATTGTTGATTAAATGTCATATTTTTACAATGTATTCTCAAATTTATTATACAATTTTATAAAACAATAAAGATATGTAGTTACTAAATTATTACTGTTGTGCTGTATCAAATTTAAAAATATTTTTAAAATCAATATTTCATTTTAATGCATCAACAATTGAATTGATGGATGAAATAATAGAAGCAAATAACGGTCCTCTTCCCGCGCGGTTAATTTTGTTATATGTTGCAGAGAAAAGAAACACCTGTGCAATGACTAGACCCGAATATCATCGTCTTTTGTCGTATAATTTGTTATACAGGTGTGGAAATTCGTTCTCTGGGGTCGGGTAGAATCCCATGCGATTTTGAATCAATCAACACAATACGCACCAGGAGAATGAAGTCGGTGTGCCGCGAGTTCGGACGTATTCGGGCGATAAATACTTTTTTTCTTATCACCACATTCCGACGATTCCAATAGCTTAAAAATAAAACATACGATATGTTGTAAATAATTATAAGGTTAATGATTAATTTCTTATTGACAATTTTTTTGTTACTAATTTATTTTATTTCTAAGAGTATCTATTTTATTTCATTTTTAAAACAGAAAAAATGTTAAGTTTTCGTTCTGGGACGGTCGCTCTGTGACTGTGACGATCGATGCTCGTGAAACAGACGTACTTAAAACGACAATCCTCGTCTCATGCATATAGTGGCAGTTCCGTCCTTGTTTAACGTTAGCATTCTCCGACCCCAGTCAAACGTTTTCCATACCTGTATATAAAAGATACGGTAATTAATAAATTATGTTAATCGGGTCAATGTAATGAAATATTGATAAAGTCAAAAAAGTCGACATTTTTAAACCAACTCAAAATATTTAACATATGAAATAACTATAACCATGATAGTTTCCGTTGCATGTCTCTTTTTAATGCTGACATTTTATGGATTTCAAAAAGGTAAAACAGACGAATGTCGAGTAGATACGTGTAACTATATCGATAATACTGTAAGTTTGTATAACACAAATATAATTGAAAAGTTAAACGGCACGGCTGAAAATTTAGCAAAGTATTTAAAGAACCTGAACGTTACTTTAATGGAGTTGTTGAGTAACAAACTTACAAAGTTAGAGGGAAAATATAATATGCTATTACGAATAGCTTTCAACGAGAGCAATAAAATCAGTTTAGAACAAATAGTTTCAACAAAAAATCAAAGTAATTTAACAAATAAAATATTTATCGACAAAACAATAAACAACTTTGTAGTTAATGCAAAAAACTTTGAAAAATTATTTAACAAAACTGTTAATAATTATATGGATAAAATTCTACAAAAGATCGAAATACAAGTACGAGGTGGAAAATACTTTTCAACCAGAAAAGATCAAAAAGATATTTAAAAATATTACAGAAGCGTATATTAAACCCCAACTTGAAAATTATCGCCCACTGCTGTTAAATTCTTTGAATACTTCTCTTGTTCAAAACTATGAAAGAGATTTTATCAATTTTATGTCGCAAATGATAACTAATTTAAATTATTCAATTATTAAAAAATATGAAGAAGAATCGGCGATATTTAACGATGCTCTTGCAAATTATTTCAATGGTTTCAATTTAAAAGTTGAAAAGTCGGTTAATGTCACGCAGATACATTTAAAAGAAAAAATTGAAACAATTAAATTAAAAGACATTTTAGATGAGTATGGGAAAGTATACTTTCAAAAGTCGTTAAATAATTTACAAAATAAAGTTGATGTAGTTTTAAGTGAAAAAATTTTAAATTTTACGAAAATTACATATTATGATTACTACGAACACTGTCAAATAAATTGGTTAATGCAAAAAGTATATTCTATACAAAATGATGCACTGTGTAATGCAAATATTAGGCACAATATTACGGCAATAATAGATGCCTTGAAAGTGTTGTGGCATCCCACGATTAATTCCACCGGACAATACCTGATCGATGCGGAAACATATCTTTTACTACACCCGATAACTTTGTAAACGATTCAAATGTACTACTAGAAGCGGGCACTGCTACAAGTAGTATCGGTATTATAGTCGTTATCATATTTATAGCACGTCGTGCTATTGCCAAATACAAAAAGATCAAAGGAAATAAAATTACCGAAATCCAATAAAATATGTTCAATAATTACAAATGAGTAGGATGTAATTTAATGAGATTATAATCAAATTCCTTAAGTTGGAAATTTTATATTTAAAACGTAAATTATAAGGAAATTGATTTTGTATCTTGAGACCATCATAACTTTACTCCATGATATATTTAATGTAAAATTACCCCCTTCTTTCATAAATTGAATTTGGAACACGTGGTACTAATATTATCATATATAATGACAATTCCTTCCTAACATTTTTAGGGGCTCGTTGTTTAACCATCAAATAATTCTATTAATCTGAAAAATGAAAGTACAGTTTTTTGCAAAAGCACAAGCTGTCAGAGAAATAAGAAGATTTAAAATTGAAGATGATTGTCTAACACAATGGTTGCAGCAAAACAGCAAAACCTGTTACATTGCATACAATGAAGACGATACACCCGTCATTTGCGTTGTTATTAAAAGTGGATTCCGGCCCGTTTAAAAAGTACAGAAATGCAAAACTTCTTAATTACATATATACTGTTGAGCATTATCGTCGGAAGAAATTTGCGTCCAGCCTGCTCAAATACATAAAAGATAAGGAGGAATTGGTCACATTTACTGCAACCGATGAAGTTGATAAAGTGGTTGAGAAATGTCAATTAATGTTTTCACTCATCAACTCGTGAATTAAAAAACTTATAATTTTATTTCCCTTTAAATTATAATAATAAAACTGTATTTTTTAAAGAATGTCAATGTTTATATATCCATAAATATGTATTTTTTTACACTCGTCTATTAAAAAACTATTTTATAATTTAAAACTTTATTATTCTCTAAATTTATAATAATAAATTTGTCAAGTAGAATTATCTTGGCGCAAATGTAAATTTCTAGCTAGGTGGTTCGGTTCTTATTTGACTGTTTACAAGAAGCGAAAAAATTTCATCGAGTAATTTCTAGGTTAGATTTAACATTTATTTGATTGTAAAATTACTGCTCTCAGAAATTTCTTCAAATTTTTAGTGGGAACTTGGGGATATCTGGGTCAATGAGAAATGTGGATTTGGAACACGCCGTACCGATATAAACGACAATTCCTTCGCAACATATACAGTTTTCAGGGGCCCTATTGTTTAACGTTTAAAATTTGCAAAACAAAATAGAAGAATAAAATATTTTCAAATTATATAATTGCCATCAAATAATTTTATTATTCTATAAAATGAAAGTAAATTTTTTTAAAAAATCAAAAGCTGTCAGACAAATAGAAAGATTTAAAATTGCAAATGGTTTCCTAACAAGATGGTTACAGCAAAACAACAAAAGCTGTTACATAGCATACAATAAAGAAAATAAAGCTGTGTCGTTTGCGTTACTATCAAAATTAGATTTCGATCCGTTTAAGGAGCACGTAAAGCCAAAGCTTATTAATTACATATATACTGCTAAGGATTATCGTCAGAAAAAATATGCGTCCAGGCTGGTCGAATACATAAAAGAAAAAGAAGAATTCACGACATGTACTTCAACCGATATTGCAGATAAATTGTTTGAAAAATGTCAAAGTTTAAAATATGATGATTCAATGTTTAGATATCCATAAAATGTATTTTTTTTGTTTTTTTTTACGCTCGTCTATTAAAAAACTATTTTATAATTTAAAACTTTATTTTTCTTTACCATAATTTATAAGTTTAATCAAACTGTTATTTTGTCTATTCATGGGTTTTCTCTCCTCCAAATTTTTTCCTGTAACAGATAAGTATTTAAAAAATTGTATATGTAGAACAAAGTGTAGTAAGGCAATTTCGTAAAATTGCCCGGATTACTGGTTGTCTGTACAGAGATTCTTCCTCACAGTTTTTCTGAGAGAAATGGATGTCTATAAAATGATCAACCAGTATTCCTGTATATAAGTAATGTATTGTATATTGTGTAATACTTATCTGTGTATGGAGACGTTTCAACTCCGAGTCTGGAGTCGTTGTCAATCGTTTAGTATTGTTTTCGAGGCTTTTTTCTAAAAAATTTTCGCTTTGATTTTGAATTTATTGTTTGTCAAAAAATTTGTTTGTCAGTGTCAAATTTTTTGACAAACAATAAATTCAAAATCAAAGCGAAAATTTTTTAGAAAAAAGCCTCGAAAACAATACTAAACGATTGACAACGACTCCAGACTCGGAGTTGAAACGTCTCCATACACAGATAAGTATTACACAATATACAATACATTACTTATATACAGGAATACTGGTTGATCATTTTATAGACATCTCTTTCTCTCAGAAAAACTGTGAGGAAGAATCTCTGTACAGACAACCAGTAATCCGGGCAATTTTACGAAATTGCCTTACTACACTTTGTTCTACATATACAATTTTTTAAATACTTATCTGTTACAGGAAAAAATTTGGAGGAGAGAAAACCCATGAATAGACAAAATAATTCAAGACCTCCTCAACAATCTTTTCGAAATTAATCAAACTGTATTTGTAAAGTTACCTCGGGTCAAAGATAAATGTACATCTAGGTAGTTCGGTTTACAAGCAGAAAAGCGTAGCAATTGTATCCATAAATTTTTAGTTTAGATATATTTTTATCAGTTGATCACTATTCTTTCAACAAACACAAAATTAACTTTATATTGTTTGGATAAATGAATCTAATAATAGAAAAAAACACACCGTTTAAAAAATATGTTTTACATGTCTTCAAATTTATTAATGTGTGATTAATTTGCAAATTTTCTCCAAATTGATTATGTTCTTCGTCTATATCATCGTTTTCATAGCCATCGTCCAAAGTAGATTGTAAGATCGATACACTGGATGTTTCTTCGATATTTTCAATAAAATGTGTTGTACCGTAGATGGATTCTACGTCCGAGTTGTGTCGATGATCTATTATTTCGGCATAGAGTTCAGAGTCGCTAACCGAACGTTTAATTTTTGAGTCGGTGATTGTTAAAGTTTTTATTTTATTGTCAAATACATTTGCGGATCTTTCCATTCTAAAACCCTCGTATAAGTCTTCTGAGCATTGAATCCGTTTTGTAGTACTCGAGTCTATTAAAAATACACTAAAAACTTTAACGTTTGTGTCTCCTATGTGTAGATTATACGGGTTTGGATTTTTGTTTTCGACGAGTGACATGAATTTGCTCAATTTCGATTCCTCAAAGTCTCTATTTAATTGCATAAAATTGTAATGTTGGTCAACGATATCTGAACGAATTGCCACCGTTAGCGATATGATAATGGCCACGTCGGTTTTTAATCGTGGCACTTTTATAGGTTGTACCGCATTCGAAGTATTGACTACGGTATTATTAGATGTCAATCTACCGTTTAAAAATTCAAAACAATCAGTTTTTTTACCAAACATTAACTTTTTCAAATTATCAAATACCGTATGAATTTCCATAGAATTATTAATAATGACATTGGAGCATCCTACACTTAGAGTGTTTTTGTTTTTGAGCAAACAATTTATACCATTTATTAAAATTATGTTTTGCGTATATCCCGTCTCTTTATAGGAAGCACCGAAAATGTCAATTTTTTGAGATTTTGACGAAAATAATGAATTGTTCTGATTATCCTGAATAGATAACACCAGTCCACATTCCAATAACTGTCTCTGTAATATTCGTTAATATATTTGACGGTATTGTATCGTATATGTGGAGAATTTAGTTTATTGTTGTAATCGGATTCCAACGGAAGGATGTGCCAATTTGAAACTTTAAATGTTTCCTGCGAGTAAGGATATTTATTTATTTATTATTACAAATAAAACGGAAATATCCCGCTTCGTCAATGTTAAAATATTTTGATTTGGATTTCGCCGAACATTGGATTCGTCATAATAATTACATAACTAGAGCAATGGGAACATTGAACGATGCGTTTCTCCCAATTGATTTGATTATGTAAAAATTTCATAGACTGAAAATTTTGCCAGGTGACAATAAGGGGCCGTTTCGGATAAGATGCCGTACATTGTTTAAATATAAAAGATATAATTTTTTCGGGTCGATGGAATAGCCATCATTTTCATACCTGATATTTTTGTTTAAATCTTTTTGAATTGTTTTGACAACGACATCTGGAATTCGACAACCCGACAGATGCGACGATAACGACGAACTATTTTTTTTACTTTCTATAAACATGAAATTAAATTTGGGATTGTTGTTTCTGTAATTAATCACATATGGCTTACCACGGAGTTGATAACTAGCCAATTTGTTAGAAATTCCAGCATTAACAAACGTTGCAGATTTATCATCATTAAAATATCTAATAGCTAATACAAACGGCATTATTTCATGTTTTCTGGCTAACGGCCTTAGATTTTTCGGAATTTTAGTATGTTGTGGAGTATTTACCAAACTGTCACGCCTAATCGTGTCGTTATTTTTAATTTTGGCCCTCTTCACATTTCTCGATAATTTCACCATCTTCGCATATGGTTTATTCGTCGTTATATGCAGATATTTGTTCGTCGTTATAGGCAGATATTTGTTCGTCATTATAGGCAGATATTTGTTCGTCGTTATAGGCAGATATTTGTTCGTCATTATAGGCAGATATGTGTTCGTCATGGTAAAACGGTTCGGTATCGAGATCAAGAACAATGTCTTCGTAAATTTTAGATTGTTCAATTTCGTCTGCCCAATTAATGCTGACTGGTTGTGCGGGCATTTCGGTGTTTGACATTTTTTAAAAAATACAGATAAAAATAATAAAACAAAGTATCTCTTCTTATATAATATATATTTTTATTCACACAATTTTTTAATTTGATTTACAATGCCATCAAAATTTTGAATATGATACCAAGGTATATTTGGTTTTGTTTTGTTTTCATCGAAAATATAAATAGAAATGCAATCATTCAGAAATGAATTTGCATAATAAATGTATGGTATTACAATCTTATTCATAAAATAATCATACAATTCATTTTCGTTGGGTACAGTTAATAAGCATACATCTTTTTCAAACAAATGGCGTCTTAATAAAATCAAATTCATACCGGTGCGTTCTTGAAAAGTAGTTTCGTCGGTGCAAACAAGTATAATAGTTTTATTTTTGATTAAATCAATACGAAAAGTAAACAAATCGGTAATGACATCAAAGGGAGTCAGAGATTTACCGGTTATACTTTTATAACCATTATTCAAAATGGTCCAAGAGTTGTCGATATACTCATCGTGTTTACCGGTTGCGATTTCAGAAAATGAATTCAAACATTTAAATGTTTGTTCGAATTTTTTTACAACTTCCATATTAATCGTGTCTTTATTTACAAAACATTTTTCTTATTGCTTCTCTTTTGGTGGTGATGGTTTTCTTTTTTTGCTGGCACCGGGAGTGATTGATTCTTTTACATTTTCTTTGCGTTTCTGTTTAGTACGATCACGAATCTCTTTCTTTTTTTTTCATTTCCCGTTGTTGTTTGTCATCACTTTCATTAGCATTTCCATTCAAAGAACCACGTCTAATGCGGGCTTTTCTGGATTGTAGGGCGTTTCTAACAAATTATTGAAAGAATCCAAAAACGCACAAACCTTTTTCGAATTTAAATTCATGTATTGTTGTTCCACGTCCTTGTAATCGTTCATCATTTTGTATACTGAATTTTTAACATTTTCTGGATTCATATTGGCAGAATAACAATGATGTTTTGCGTCTTTCGATAGCAGTAATACTAACGTTTGTCGCATACAAATTACTATTTATAGCTGGATTTTCCGAAAAATGCAATGCGCAACTAAAAAAGCAATGGTAAACGTTCGAGTTAGTTTTTGACGTTTTCTCCGAGTTGTGTGTTTCCCAACCAAATCGGTTCGAAGATACCGTTAAAATTTAATTTTAAACAAGCCGTATTTGCATTGGTGGAATTATGATTTTCTGTGGCACATGAAATAAAAGCCACCCCCAACATTATTAACAAATTCTCCAAAGTTATACCGTAATCAAAACTCCACCAGTAGTATTGTACACGAGGCCATTCGCCGGATTTTCCGTAACCAATTTCGTTGCATTTTCGTATCGGAATAACAACATTGGGAACTCTGCAAGGTATTACGGGATACAAGTAAAAATTATACAAACCCGGGAAGCCTTCTGTGTTTGCTGAATTATTCAGTTCGTGTTCAAAGTGGAACTTTTCAAAGATAACGTGAGGTGAATCGTACGTATCTGGATAAAGGGCGTTATAAATATAAAGTATATTTTGATTTTTATCTTCTGACATGACGAATAATCTTATAAGATACTCATGTCCTCGAGTAACGACAATGAAATCGTAGCTCTTTTACAAAGGGAAATTACACGAGCTATAAAATGTGCTAACGCAGCCATCGAAAATGAGGATAGAAATCATTACGAAAAGGCTATTGTAGAATATGACAAATCAACGCAAATATTGTATCACGCTCTATGTTTTGAGGGGCGCTGTTTTCAATAAAACTCCAATAAACAGATAAATTTTTGTAGATCTTTTTTGGCTGAAAAAATTAATAATAAAATTGTGGAGCTATATAACCGTACTCAAAGATTGCAGAATTTGTTGTCTTCTGGTTATGCAGAAGTTCAATCTCTGATGCGTTCCGTCGACATTCCGTTAGACATAGAAGCGTTTCAAAAAACTTTTGATAATATTATAGGACACGATTTTGTTAAACAAAAATTGATAGAATTATCACATCCTATTTTACTCAACGTAAATGAAAGTACAAATAGTATATTTACGAGTAGACACGTATCGTCAAACAGAATGATTATTTTATACGGTGAACCGGGCACGGGAAAAACTTCTTTGGTCAGAGCGCTCGCACAACATTTGGCAGTTCCGTTATAGGAATTAAAATTGTCTGCATTATATAATAAATATATGGGAGAACCAAAAATTGTCTTTATAGATGAACTCGATTCTTTATTCAGCAAAAGAGGATCGAATAATGAAGAGTCTCTGGATAGAAAACTTAAAATTATATTTATGACAGAAATGAACAGATTCAATATTAACATAAATTCAAATACGTTATTGATGGGCGCTACGAATCTCATTGCCGATATCGACGAAGCTATCGCGAGGCGTTCGATATTAAATATAAAAGTCGGTAAACCAACGTCTGCAGATGAATATTACCAATTAATTAATCGTGAGTTTTCCAAATTAAAGTTAAACGTCGAGCATACAGTAATAGATCTATTTATTAACGTAGCTACCGAAAAGCATTTTTCGCAATCAAAAATTGTTGATATTGTTAAAAAGTTATTTTCGTTTATTACGGCTCAATTAAGAAATGAAATTTGCATAAGACCCTTCAAGAATGTATCGAATCGATTATATTTTTCTTTGAGTCGTAAAACAATACGGGCGCACGATGAGATATACGAGATTACAAATTGTATATGAATTAATATGATGTCGAGAAAATATATTTAGACACGAAACGAGGCATTGAATAGACAAATTTTATAATTTTACCCTTAATTACACAAAATATATGGATTGATAATTTGGGGGCTTTAATAGAAACCTGAAAGGAATTTATGGAATCAATTGTTTTTCAAATAATAATATGCCCAATCCGACGATTGTTCCAAAGACAGCAGTTATAATGTTGTTGCTGGAACGTGCCTCGTATACAATTCCAGTATCATTAGTTGATGAATTGTTTCTTGGTATTGATTTTTCGTTGATGCTATCATCCAGCCAACTTAAATCTCGATTTATGCGATCCGCGGTTTCTTCAATTCCTTTGGCAGATAACATTTTTTTTACATTTAAATCATTCTTATTTTATTATAAGATAAAAGGTCAATTATGTACAAATATTTTATTAATAACATTAAGAACCCAACTTTTGTCATAAATTCTCAATCGCAGGCTATAGAAATACCAAAATACTTTAATCAGATATTACATTATGATAAAGAAGGGAAATGTATGGAATTATCTAAAAATAAACGAAAATTAATGGGAGGTTTAAATGCTGGTGTTTTTACGGATTTTCAAATATTCTATGACTATATTCCCGAAACTCCCAGCATTCCGAGAATGATTATAAACAATCATGAACGTAGTAAGAAATGCGATATTCATATAAAAGAACCGAAAAGAGAAAATTTTGAGTATATACCAAAAAAGAAACATAATATCCCAGAAAAGACTTGTACTTTAATCGATTCTACAAACTCATATATAATACGTTAGTAAAATGGAAAATTTTGTAATTTATATTGAAATGTCAAAATTGTGCAAGTACGTTATGAATACTGTCAGAATAGACTTTGAAACGTTTAGTATTCCTGCAATATACGTAGTTTTATTTCTATTGTGGTGTTATTCCCCAAAGAAACATATAAGTTACTGTCAATATAGATATGAAAGCCGATTTCAAAACGTTTTTGGCCTCGCGCGAGAATCACACGTGGATCGATGAAAAAAATCGAATTTGGAAATATTTTAAAAGTCAACAAATCACTTCAAATACCACCAACGGTTTACGTCAATTTGTAATAAATTACCGACCGAAAAATTATATTGATTTTATTAATTTACACGTTTATTATTTAGTTTGTACCTATATCGTAACGCAATTTACGCTCGTTAATCACTTAACTTATGCTCAACGCATTTTGAAATTTCTCAAAGGCATTATCACTCTCACAGATCTCAAAGAATTTGTAGCGGATAAAAAAACTGAAATAAAATTTATAAATTTGATTTGATTTGTTATAATAAAAACCAGTTGGAAAAACATCAATCACCCGGAGAGAAAAATGTTAACGCACCCAATATTAATGTTTATAATCCAAATATAAACATAATCGATAACGCGAACGACAGCTCTTCGGAAAATGTTTCCAATCAACACTCGGATGATGTTGATGAAGTAATGTCAGATAACGATCTATCGTTTAACGTGGACAACATAAATACCAATGAATTTTATTTTTATAACTACGATGATGTTACAGATATACCCGTTAGTAATGATAAACAAACATTTATAGCTACGGAATTTACTATAAAATCCAATGGACAATCGTATACTCGTGTAAATACATTGCCGGATAGAGGCAATTATCAACAGCTACACGTTGTTACTTTTATGTTAATATTAACAGATCAAGTATCCAATTCTTTTGTAGAAGTTTTACAGGTAATGGGTTGCCGTCAAAATGCCATTTATGTCTGTTTGAATTCACAACTACTTTGCGACAACATTACGACTGTGTTATGGGAATTAAATTGTCCTTTTGTTGTGGACAATATAGTGTTTAATCAGACCGAAATAGACTCCTCCGTTTTAATAGTCTTTGACGACATAAAATCTCCAAAAACATTTACCGGTAATCTGTTGGATATTTATATCGAAATTACTTTTGCAGAACAAATAAGAACATAAGTGAAGATGATATCCGACACAGGAATTTCTTCTTCTTCCGATTATCAACATAATGTTACTATTGTAGACGACGGCGCAGAATCATCGTGGACACCGAATCTGGAACCACCGGATATTAATGGACCTCCGGATAATGAATGGATAACACCATTGGTAAATTTAATCAAAATAGGTCGTTTGGCTTTCGGAAATGATATTATCGCATGTAGATTGTTTTATAGCCAGGTTTTCCCGTCCTTTATATTCGGTAATGTAAATATAGACTTTAAAGATATAATAATTAATGCAATGTGCGGTGATATAGATTATAATCAAGCGGCGGAAAGTTTTTCAAAAGTAGCACGTTCATCCACCAACGAGAATGCTCTAGTCCAGAAGCTATATGAAAATGTATTTTTAAATTTACGTGATGACGTTCATCATCCCGCCATAACGCTACAACGAACTTTCGATATGAAATCTGTGGAACTCGTAGATTTAGCTTTAACCGATGACCATCTTCCAGAAGGACCGATTTTGACTTTGGCAAAATGGTGTTCTATATTTCTATCTCGAAAGGGAAACTTATCGATATTCGTCACAACCATATTTGTTAAAACAGCAGTGCCTCATTCATCTTCGTCTTTTAAATCTACATTGACATCAATTAATTCTGGAATTGTACTAAAAAAATTGGAAAAATATTTTCGCTTTCTCGACAGTTTTCATTCAAATGATATACGTCTTGGCTGTACTTTTCAGGGGTATGATGTTTACGTGACTCTAACATTAATAGCTTCATCTTGGACGTTTGACACCGACATTGTCGGGAAATTTGTAAACATACCCCAAGAACCCTACCCGTACGACACGATTAACGACTTTGAAAGAATTTGTTACTCCATATATGTTCCCGATGAAATGATATTTAAAAAACTGTTAAGTGAAATACACGAATACATAACTGAAATTATTTTGGGAATTCTACATTTCGAAAGTATTGGACTCCTTATTCTGTCACATTTTACGCAATTTCCTTTATTGAGTACGTCGAAATTAACTCTCGGTTTGATATGTATTTTTTTCATTCGTACTTGGTACGTTTTCAACGATTTGATTATTACTCAATTATTTATGCGAAAATCGAGACCATTCCTCGAGTAATGAAACACGAAAACGTAACGTGCATGTTATTAATTCATCCACCAATATTATCTGTAATTCGATTCCAGGGCGCGAAAAACCATGGGTTAAAAACGGTGGTAAATTAATTTCTAAAATAATGGTGTGTTGACGATATTATAGAAATTCATTGTTTGCTACCCAGAGTAAATTGTTCAAGAAATGAATTAGTTAACCAATTTCGACCAACAAAAAAAATAATTTCTTATAAAACATTTGGCGGATTTTTACTAAAATATAAGGACGATAGTGATATTGATAGATTGGATCAAGTTTTTGAAAAATATGCAAGTTTATTACATTTGTGGATTGCGGTAACACATTCGTCTGATAATTTATTTTGGGTGATTAGGACTTGGACGACGAAAACCATCATGTGGAATCTATTATAAATTCATTGCAACAGCGGCAATCTTTATCGCGGTCGATTTCCATGAGCGCCCTAAAGGACGATAAGCTATATTGCATTAAAAATACTTATTCGGGTAAAAGTAATATGGTTAACGTTTGGGAAATATCACACCCTGGTATATATTTTACTTTATTGTTTGATTATCCCATTCGATTTTTCGACGAACGTAATACGCACGGTATCAGTGTACAAGAACTCGAAGCTTCTACGAATCGAAACGCAATTGAATCTTTCGAATTGGCCACAAAACTAGTTGACTTTGAAGAAAAAGATGTAATAGAAATTTCCAAAGATAAGTTCATCGTTCAGTGTCGATACTGAAGCCGTTTCGAAAGCCAATTTTTGTGATAGATTATCTCGAAATGTCATACACTGTATACAGGCAGCATTATGTCAAGGCATTCTCCGAAAATGCATTTTGGGTTCTGCCAGAAAGTAAAAAGTAATTTCACGGAAATAGCATTTATCGGGGCTGCTATTGTAAGTATGTATTTTATGCATAGGAAAAATAAAAAGAAAAAGAAAGGACAGTTACATTTGAAAAATAAAGTTCAGAAATTCCAATCAATTAATGAACAATTAATATAATGTCTATTATTTATGTATTGACATTTATTAATGTATTACTTTTACTGTTTCCTCAATCATCAGAATTAAATTTTTATAAAAAAATTAAATTATTTATTAATCAATCACGTACACAAAATTCGATTTATGTTGATGTTTATGCCGAAACGAATAATATTACTAATGGTAGAGACAATAGATTGGCCATCGTACAACCGTTTAATTGGTATATTTTAAATTCGCATTCAGATATTTATGTCCATTCGGTTTTGGGGAAAAGCAATTGCGTCAACAATAGAGATACCTTTATAAAGTTAAACAATCCTCACACTGGGTATTCTTTGCAAAATATGCATGTTATATGTAAAACTTAACATTGGATTAACCTTCAACAAAGTAATTACATTGTATCAAACAATAGCTCATTGTTACTTGTTTACGAAAGAACACATTAGTGTTATTGATATTATAATATGTTGTTGTTAAAAGGTGCTATAACAAATTATGTTTTGTATAATGATGAAAATGTTTTGTAATTTGATAATAAGACAATAAACAAAATGTGGTATAAATTTTTAGTTATTTGTTCTTTTGCTGTCATCAAATGTGAATCTAAGGTAGCTGGAGAAACAATAAGTTATGTTGAGGACAAAATTAATTTAGCTAATCAACGAATATTTAATAATCTTTTCGAAATATTAGTAAAGTTATAGAAAACACATTAGAAACGGAACGCAAAGATGTCTCCAAAACTATAAATGATTTATTTAAAGATTATACACAAACTATAGATAAACGAGTCAATGAATTATTCGAAAATAAAAGTACAAATATAAAGACAGGGCTGCAATTGAAATTGAATGAGGCAATATTACATGTCCAAGAAAATCAAACAGAAATCAAAAATAATTTGACTACTGCATTTCAATTGGCTGTTGGTGATGTAGTTAACGAATTGAAGAACAACGTAACTGTTTATATTTCACGACTTGATGCTGTAAATGATTTAAATAGAAAATTCAAATATTCGGAAATAGATGATTGCATAAAAAATGAAGTTGAAAATTTTACTCAATTTAAAATTGATGAATTAATATTTCCCACAGAAACGGATTTTAATAATTCTATCGTGGAGCGTTTTCAAAAAGAGTTAAACCAAATTAATAATTCTATAGAAAATATACAGGAACAGTTTATTGTAAACGTAACAGAATATTTGAACGAAAGAAATATTGAGTTACAAAAGAATATTAATCTTCAACTTCAGAATCAAAACGACATCAATAAAACATTTAATCGATGTGCATTTAGCTACCAGGATCCCGAGGAAAACTGCCAAGTCCGGTGTTTAGTACAACAGGTAGTTTCGGTTAATTTTACACTATGTAATATAGATATAATTGAAAATGTTTCATTGCACTTAGAGTGTTGAATGATTCTCTATCTAAAGAGATTCCGTTTATTGTAAAATATAATTTTGACAATGTTAATATTCTCTTTTTGGAAAACGGCCTTTACGAGTGTATTTTTTCATTTATACAAACAAATTGTTCTCGCTCGTACAGTAAAATTCCAACATGTCAATATGATTATAGAAAACGTTATTTTGTTAGTAATTTAGACGAATATCTTATTCGCTTTGGTGTATTAATGAACATAATTACTGTAACAACTAATATGATCGTTATCATTATTCTAGGATATAACATAATTTGTATTTTATCAAAACTGTTTAGAAGAAGAAGAAAAAAATCAAATATCCAAATGAAAATAAGAGGTTTTCACTTATTAAAAATTAATAAATGTATAAACAAACAAGATTACGTTGTGGTATTAATTATTATTCACGAGACATTTTTTATAAATATAGTCGTTATCATTATTTGATATTAAATCATTTTGTTAAAATTGTTTAGAAGATTAAAAAAATCAAGTAAGACTATATCTCTTTAGCCGCTTTAGAAATTTATTGAATTAATTATATATTTTACATTGCATATTTTTTAAATTCTCTGTATAAATGTTTAATATATTTCAGTTAAAATATTGTAAAATTATTTTCTACATCCTCAAATAGAATATATGTAATGTTCAAAAAAATTCATAAATAAAAAATGATTTTAGCTAGTATTTTATTAAAATTATACAACATAATTTATTATTCCACCAAATTTATATTTAATTCAATCATAATAATAATTGTTTGATAACAATTCTAAAAATATAGATTTGAAATAACAATTTATTATAACAATTTTGGAATCTGCATTACCGTCAATTGCACAAGCATATGGCTTAGAATTTCTTATACATTTTACAAGACCGTAAATACAAAAAGCTGTGTAGTTCTCATTCAGGTTGGTAGATCTTTTACTTTGAAACAATTGTTCCATTTTGCAGGTAATATTGCATGCAAGAACTTTTCCACGGACAATTTATCACAAGGTTAATATAATCATCTTCGCGTTGTACCCCACCGAATAGGGATTTCAGTTCTTTCTTTTTTCTTCCTGGCATTTTAAACCCCAGTTTAACATTTATTATAATATTTTTATTGCCATCTTTTAATTGTTCTTCACATCCACTTTCAATATCAAATATGTTCCAAGTTGCCGGTAAATTACATAAATATCTAAGTAAGTAAAATTCATTTTTTTCAAGAAGACTTTCAAAAATTGTTAAAACTGATTTGGCAAGCACAGAATTTTCCCGTTCTACTTTCTGTATGCAAGTATGCAAGTATGTAAATTTTCTGCTATCGAATTGTTTGATTCAATAAATGATTTACAGGTGTTCTTTCCTTGATGGTTGTTTGTATTTTTATGCAGCTCGTCGATGGCTTTAAATAGTTATTTATATTATTTTGTGACAATTGTAATAATGAGGCTATAACGTTAGGTTGTTTTTGCTGCCGTTGTTTATTTGTTTTTTTTATATTTTTTGGGGCTTTTATAACTTCTTTTTTAATCTTTTTATTTGTAGTAATCTATTTCGGTGTGGCTTCATTATTTTTCACAACATTAAATATTGTATGCATTTCGTGGGCATGTTAGTCATCGAAAGATCAACCAACGTATGGTTTAAAACTACTATTATTTAGACTTATATTACTTTCGTTAGCATCTCCAAACATTTGTTTTGGCAGAGTATATATTTTATTGGTCGACATTTTTCCTATTTTCGGATGAATTAAATCAACCATTCCAAATTTTAATAAAGGAGTGTTTTTCCTTTTGATACATTACTTCGAAACAGGGATTCAATTACAATCGTTGATAGTTTATCTAAATACAAAAGTGTTATATACTCAAAAACGTTAAGAATGCGATTATTCGATGATCCGCCAGGTGGTTTTGGTACATTATTTTCAATCGATGGTGCTTCAACGGATTTTGAATCATGTGTAATATTATCGTAAACAATTTGTAGTCTATTTGACTTTGACATTTCTAAACAACTTTTCACATTTTTAGTTAAATTATCGCTCTATTTATAATTACAAAATTGTTTATTTGTTGCAGGAATATTTTTAGTATGAATTTGAATGTCATCATATTCCGATTCCTTATCGACATACACGAGAAACGCTAATAGACGTTCCAGTTCTTTCATGTCGACAATTAATTTTAAAATATTTTCAGTTTTGTTTTGGGAAATTAAAATATGTGATTCTTCAATGGAAGAAATACAACAATATTTTTGGAATACTATCTTTCATAACATCAACATTTAAATTTACATAAGAATTTTTAAATTGTCCATATATAATTGTATTTGTTTTGCTTCCAAACTTTTTTTTGTTCTAAAATATTTTCAGTCTCTTTTTCCTTTTTTTGGTTTTCTTCATTTTCAATCAGTTCATTATCAAAGCAACAAAATACCGGTGGTAGTTTTGAGTCGGAATTCCTTTGCAAAATATTTAAAGAATCATACATATCTATGAGGTTTTGTCCCATTAAAATCTCAAAAAATATTGATTTTATCAAGAGACATTTTTGAGTATTGTAAATTATTGTTTGTCAATTGTTTTGAATCATTTCGTTTGTTGGTTTTTCTTTTCCCTATAAATCCTATCACCCACTCGTTCAACGAACAAAATATATCTCCGTTATAAATTTCAATACTATCCATATAACAACAATCACCCTGTCGTGTAGTCAAATACAACTTTATTCCAGTGCAAATGCATTCGATTGACTTAATATATTGTTTAAAGATGTGCCGTCAACATGCTCGTTCAGTTTTAAAAACTTACGAATAATGTTTTTTTTGTGATTCGTCGTACATTCAAAAGGTTCACCACAATTTGGAGCAATAATCCATTTGTAGTCATCATGCAGGTATTCTGCGTATTTAGACCAATCAATATTTAAAGATTTTGTAGCATTTATTCGCAAAAAATTTTCTCATACATCCGATGACGATGTTTCAATAAAAGATTGTGAAAACTCAAAACGTTTTACGAATATTGTAATGATAATCATATTTCAATGTCACGTTTAATTTTTGAATTGTATAAAGAAATTATAAATGAAATAAAAAGGTGTAAATTTGAAACAATCGAATTGAAAATAATTCAAAGTTTACCGAGACATTTTCTAAGATTTTTGCAAGAATGTTGTAACTATACCAATCTATTGAGACACAATATCGACAACGATTCCAACTATTCAATTGTACTAATGAATTTTACAACATACGTAACAAATTATTTAGTATTTTTACATGGAATATATGTTTTAAAAAAATACCCCAGGTTGTCCATCGGCCTTAACTATAGACAAATATTTTGGAGAAGCGACATTTGTAAATGAAAAAAGTAGATGTGATATTTTTACAGAATATTCAATAATTGTCAAAACACTGATGGATAGATTTTGTAGCAACAAAAATAATGTAAAAAATCTATAATAAAAGACTATAAGCAAATAAAATTTATGATTTAAATATTTTATTAACAATGTTATAAATATTTTTTAAACAAGATTCATCATTGGCTTTTGCAGTGGAAGAGCTGATAAAATAAAATGATGTTTAACATCATTGTTATCGTTAATTTCTTCTGACCGTTTAAAAGAACTGGTACAATAACACAAATACCACAAAGCCATGGTGATTATAAATTCTCGTTGACAATTGTTTTCTGCTGAAATTTCATTTTTATTTTGTTGAAATTGTTCCCATTTATCAAAAAATAATGTCTCCACAACTCTATTCTGTACTCTCTGAAATACCATATTTATTAAATAACAATACACATATGTGATTAAAAATGTTATGCTATCAATCCATTCTTCGATATCAATTTCTTCGGTGTTTGTTTCGAATACGTGTTTGCTCATTTTTTCCAAACTTTTATACAAAGTTTCGAATTTTCTAAAAGTTAATGTTTCCTGCAAGGTTTGAATTGATTTTCTAACGGTCGAAACGTTTGAAGTAGTTGTAATTAAACCGGGCACGTAATCGTTTCCATAGACGTTTAAAAACATCGTCATGAACAATTTTTCTAATGAATTTTCCGTTGACCAATTTATTATTTTTGAATAATGACAACACACCATTTCTTTGTTGCTTCGTTTCCATATTATATTTACGTTTTTCTTCATTGGTAAACAATACGCTCCGACGACAATATCAAAGTCATTTGCGAGAATATAATAAGCATTTATTTCTTCATCTGTCCAAATTTTTCTGATGCATTTCCACTCGCCCTCACCCACACTACAAGTTTTGTCGTTGACAATCTGAGCATCGAGATTTTTATCATCTTTAAATTTTAATACTCTCAAATAAAACTGATCGGCTACTGCATCTCTTAAAGTTTTTGTAATTGCAATTTTATTTTGCTTCGTTTTTCTTGTATTCGTAATTTCGCCAATGGAGTGTCGTAATCGTGAGCTATAAATATAGACTTTAACGATCGTACAAACGCAAAAGATTCATCGTTTGGTAGAAATTTTAAAACTTTAGATTGAAAAATATCATCAGCGATATTTTCTATAGATACATTTTCAAAAATCTTTTGTATATCTGCATACGATTCTTCTAGAATATTTTTATCTTTATATTCTGAATGCTTGATTTCGTTTTCTACGTGACAACATAAAACACCATATGCTATTCCTGTAAAATCGGTATACAAAGCTTTGTTATTATTTTGAGCAATATCCTTTTCCGGAATCCAATCTCTATATGCAGAATACGTTTCCAGAATATTTTTCAATTGCGGTAAACCCATTTTACCAAGAATATATATATATATATATATATATATATATATATATATTCACGTTTATATATAATTATGAATCCTGAAAATTTACCATCGTCAAGTGGGGGAACGCCGGGCGAAGAATCTGACAATAAAACTAAAACTTTTAAAGATGGTGTTAATTATGTCTTAGCACCCTCGAATACTGATGAAATCAAAATTTGTTGTTTATTGGTGTGTACGGCAATCGGTACGGCCGCAACATATTTGGTTCCCAATATTATTCCTACTATAATCATATCATTTATTTGTTTGGCATTCTGCATATTTATTGCTACTTTTATATGGCTGTTTGCCGTATTACCTAGTTATAAACGGGAACAGTTGATAGGACGTGTTAAAGATGTGTTTAAACAGGGTTTAAATTCATATTTAAGTAAAACAGATGGTGTTCAAGGGAAAAAACAGCGTTACCCATAAATTTTAAAATTTGTATTAGAAGTAATGATACATACGATATTTTTTTATAAATATACGATACTTTTTGAGAAACAAATGTATAAATTATGTCGATGTCATAAAGTTCAGTATGTATATGGAATAAACTCAATAAAAATACATGACGGATATAAAAAAAAATTCAAATAAAATTATCAATACTTATGATCCCAACGACGTTTATGTAGCAATAGAATATATAAATTACCAAACCGATCAATTTTTCCATGAAAATATAGAACTTATAGAAATTCAATGTATAAAAACGAGTCATGTTTTCATTAATAATATTTTTTGCATACCACCCTGTGAACTGTTTATAGATATTTTATTCCCATTTATGCCGAGTACACAAATATTGAAGAAACTTAAACCCTTTGCAGTATCAAAAAGTAATACCGAAAATTGGAAAACACACTACAAAGTATTCATTCAGAAGTGCAGAAATATATTTCGAACGTGCCAATATTGGTTTTTGCAGTGTATAATGCGCATTGGTCTAACGTGGATATTAGGCGGGAAGAACCAAACATTTGCCTCATTTGTTTATAACAAATAATTGCAAAAGAAACAGAAGTAAACTCTTCATTTCCCAACTGGAAATATATTTTACGCGGTGCATGCAAGCACGTTTCCCAATGCCACAACATCTGCCTATGGAAATGGTATTTGCATTATAGAGACTATATAAAGGTTTGGAACAACATTAGTATTCATCCCGCTATAACGAATGCTTGTCCGTTAACACATTTCGATATTTTAACTTGTCCCGTATGTAGACAATACGTTCGTTATGATCATGTAAATAGATACGTTAATTAAAAAATGTAATCTGCGATATTTAAATACTTTATATGCATGTGCTGTTTGTGACTTTTTACCAATGTGTACATAAGAAAACATATAAGATTATTATAATGTTTAAAACATCATTATCAAATATTTATGTGGAATCTTGTATTCCTATCGATACATTCAACAAGGAAATTCCTCAACAACTCTTACGAACCAATCTTGAAGAAAAAGTTAACCGTTATATTTTTGAAGAAAAATATCTCGGCAGTTCAAGTATACCAATTGGTTATATAATATTACAAATTTCATCAGAAAAATTTAATATGATATTTAATTCGGCAGATATGAATTGTGGTTGGGAAGATTTAACAAAAATAAAAGATATATACAAACAGTTTATAAAGTGGGGTTTTAAATAAAACTGAATAACTTGAAAGATTTTTTTATTTGAATTCCTCCAACAAAATTATTTTATTTAAGTGGCTAGATTCTATTAAATATTGACGTATTTAGATATGCTTTCTTGGAAAGCTGTAAATAACTTTTTAGGGACGTGTGTTCACATAACAATAATTTTATTTGTTAAAATGTATTTTTATGCCACTAATAACACTAATTTGTACAGAACTTAAATTAATTGATCCATATCAACGATAAGTGTAAACGAATTATCCTTTGCATTATAATGTCTTCCAAAGTCTTCTTCGAATGCATTCAAAAGTTGCTGTTGTACATTGTAATCGTTTCCCGAGTATTTTCTCAAAGAAGTTTTTATCAATTCAAATGGTATTTTTGTTTCACAGCCATCTTCATTTTTAATTTTTACGTCAGATTTCCATTTGTAATACAAATTTGTTTGAACTAACCAGTTGTCGCCATTTATTCGGCAACAGTGGTAAATTTTTAATATCGATATCAACGGGCTTATGTATATCCTTTACGAAACAAAACCAAGAAAAAAACATACTTATATAATATAGTCCAGTTTGATAGCATTTTCGTTAATCATTGATGAAATGAAAATTTTTGTTTCCTTTTGCAAAACATAAACGGCAACGATCCTTCATTTTCCAAAATATCTTTAGAGCATATATTTTGTTTTAACTTTAGATTGTATTGATATATTCGTTGACGTTCAACGTTGGAAAAGTATCGGAATTGCGCTACCTCTTTGTTGGTGATTACTTCGTGCCAAAAATCAACCATAAAATGAAGTATTCGATCAATTACAGCAGCATCGTACGGACAATCTGGTAATCTGTTACAGGTGTACCATAATTTTGATAGAGCGTATATGGAAGCAAAAACATTACCCATATTATTTCGAAAATCAATTTTGCTTTAAGATATATTTTTTTTGAAGTTGTTTGAAAATGTTGAAATTTCAATAATAATATTAATGTTTCCATATCAAATGTACTCATGTAATAAAGATACATTAAAGTTAATAAAATTGATTCGTATTTTGTAGATTTTTCATTTTGAAATATTTCTTGACATGCGGGAAATTTTTGTCCGTTTGATAAAATATAATTTTTTAAAATATTATCTCTGTATTCGTTTTGGAATCCTGTAAAAAAATCATATGGCGAGCAATGTTGTGCTAATTGATATAATCCTTTTATTACTTCTACATGATTTTGTTTAATCAAATTGTACATTTTTTCTGGTATAATATTGACGTTATCATCTGATATGTTTGTCATTATGTTTTTATAACAAGGAATATCTTTCAACGTCCAACTCATTAATTTTATTCGGAATGGTATATTTTTTTCTACATTTTCTTTCGCTCTTTCCCTAATAGTTTCAATTTTCTCATCAGTTTCAAAATATTTTATTATTGACAAAAAATTGTTTTTGAATCGTAGAAGATACCGTAAGCATGTTCATTTTATACTTCATTGGAGTCTTTTGTGTTTTATCTGTTAATCGTATATTTAATTGTGGTAATGTATCTTTATTGGCATTATATAGAAATTGTTTCTCATCACAACATTCATTTTCTTTGGATTCGCTGTTATCGTCTTGTTTTCTACCACCCAAACACTTCAAAAATTGCTTACTTAAGCAGGGTTTTCCACATCAGTAATTAGCTCTGAATAATGCACAACTTTTCTTTGGCGACTAATTATCCATCGTATTCGAGTCTTTAAATCGACAACGTTTTTTAAATCGTTATTATTCAAATCAAAAAACTTGACAATATCATTTGATGTTGTTTTGGCCATCGATAAATTCGGTTTATCCACTGTTAGGGTGCTTTTATCGAATGTTCTCCAACCAATTTGAGCAATCCTGTCTTTACCAAATAACACGTTTAAAATTTCTTGTACGTCTAAACAATCTTCATGAATATTTACGTTATTTATGATACTTACAATCATTATTTGGACGAAACAATTTATAATCGAAAAATGACAGGCCCAGTTTGGCGTTTTATTTTTTTGCGCAAAAATTATCTGATTTAATATAGTTTCAATCGTTTCTTTTGATTTTTCCAGGATATCGACGCACATATTATAGTCTTTACTATTCAATGATATGAAGCCATATTCTTTTTCCTCAAAGAATTTTTAACGTTTACAACTTCTGTAGTTACTAAAGGCACGACTGGTTGAATCAATACAAATCTAAACGACGATTTATTTATATCGTTTTCCGTATCTTCCAGAGCATTTAGACCATCAACCACAATATTGTAAATATTGGTATCACTTCTTACCGCGCCTTCAGTAAATTGATATGTTCTGTTTAAAAGTGAATTTATACCCCAACATACTGTTTCTCGCAATTTTAAAACAACGTTTAATACTGCCGGAACTTTTATGGAGGAATAATAGGAGTTTGTCTTGTAAAGAAAATTTCTTCCATGTTGTTGTTTAAATTTTTTTGCATTGAATATATCTTGAAATGTTGCATGATTACATTTCTACGTGTCACAAATCATTTTGTACGTTGAGGTTGCATTTTCGTATTCATTTCCATTATACATATACGGTACACCGTTCAATGTAAAGGTTCTCCAAAAATATTTTTTTAGAATCTTAATTAGTTCTCGACTTACAATTTTCTTATTTTTTTACTTCTTTTTGGTTTTCCTTGATTGCCAGACGAAGAACGCTTTCGTTTCGTATGCGGGTCGGGAAAATCTCCCCAAGTTAATCCTTCGCTACTATTGTCTACATTGTCTGCATCTGAATTTTCGACATCTTCAATTTCTGATTCATAAATTATAGATCTAAATAAAGTTTTAAACATTTCAGCAGGAGTGGTTAATATAATCTTTTCTTCTTTACAAAATTTTGCACAAGCTATTTGAAAAATTAACGATATCATAATATTACTGTCCACGAATTCAGAAATAATTTTGTTTATCGTATCTTCATTTACATAATTATAATAGTATAAATAATTACATATTGGGCTTTCAGACATATATTGCCCGTGATAATAAATCAATGAAGCACAAAACGAAAAAATACTATAATTTTGTGTTTTTAGGCTATCATATTTCGAAAAATCCGTTTCAGTCCCATAAAACATTAAATTGCTAAATTTTTCTGTACTTGGTTCGTCATTTATAATAATTATTGACGTGTCTGATATTTTCGTAATAATTTTTTTAAATGTTCTAAAAATATCCTTAATAACGTCAGTGAAAGAATCATAAGCAACACAATTTTTTATAATTTGTTGCATAATTTGAATTTTTTCATCTTTGTGGTAATATTTTTCCCCAAAACTAGAGTTTGCTGTTATGTAGCCTATTAATGCAATGACAAAGTTATTTTCTTCAATTTTTGAATCAAAATAATCCACTAAAATTAATTCATAAATATCATTTGGAATTATGTCATTATGATAAATAACTTTTCGCACATTCTTTAGGTTTTCGATTATAACATATTTTCTATTTGTGGTTTCCTTTCCATCATTATTGTATCTAACAAGAGAACCACCCATTACTTTATAAAATTCATAATTGTCCACTACATCATTATCAATAAATCCAATATTGGCATTATTTATGTCTGTTTCTTTAACGAAGTATTGAAATCGAGAATTTTGTTTTGAATTCCCATGATATTTTTCGAGGGGTGGTGGTGCATTAAGAACCCGACTTTGTATTTGAGGTGAATTTAAATCTGTATGATATACCCACATACCATACGTTTTTTCCATTTTTAGCATCGCCCATGGTATAATACTATCGTTCAAATCATTCTTATAATATTCTAATGAATTTTTTATCGTAAATGAGACGTCTGTCATTTATATAAAAGTAACTTTTCAAATTTGGTAAATTTTTCATTTTTAAATTTTCAATTTGATTGATTGTAAACATTTCGCAAGATTGTAATTCGACGTGTTGTTCATTTCCAATACCATACTTTAAAGAGCAAAACGGATATATTTTGTCTGGTATTGGTGATAAATCGCTTACTATTATTTGATCCTTAACGATTTGTCGCGCCTTTGTATAATCATTTGTGTATTGACAAATATTGATGTGATTTCGCCCGAATAGCGAAACAAATGATGTGCACCCTTCGTCCAAACTAATTACCGTATTATTTAACAAGTTTCGCAATTCGGTTGCTTCGCCGATTTTGTGGCAAATGTATTTAAACATACATCTATCCACGTTTATGTCATTATAAATAACGTAAATGCCATGTGTTTTTCCTTGAGTAATTGTTACTTTACCAACAATATTTATCCCCAAGGTTGTTTTAATAATTTTTTCCAAATATGCAAATATAGATAAATTAATTTTTTTTGTTACACAATAAGTTTTTATCATTTTTTTGTAGTTCTTTGCATCCAAGACAGTCAAAATCAAATACGAGTTTATGTACCAATTCATAAGTCAAGCAACCGGAAAATCCATGGGGGTGTATTAATTCATTAACTAGATTTTGAAAATCATTATACCCAAAAACCTTTCTGGTGTTATATTCATGTGACACTATCAAATGAATTCTATTTTCCTGAAGGTTATAATTAAATTTTGCATTACTATTTAATATATTGACAAGCAAGTGTTGTTTTTCTTGTACCGGCGATAATGATTTAAATTTGTTTAATGCAGCTAAATTATACGCCATGGTCACCGGGCAAACAAATTTTGTTCACTCAACAACTATTTTATATAACTGCTAACGCTGTAGGGTAGGGGGAGTGGAAAATCGTGTATTTATTACATTGTCCTACCGTTCGACTAACCGTTGTCTGGTGTTTGTTCGTGTACATATAGACATTATAGTTGGTTCGTAGCGTTTACATTTACAAAATGGAAGAAAAAGATTTTAATTATATATTAACTATTGTAAAAAATATGCAATATCTTGTTTATGGTAAAAATGCATTAGAGGACAAGCGTTTTAAATCTATCGAAAAAGTATTAAATATAAATAAAGCAGTGGTAAAGCACAAAGACAGACAAGGATTGACGCTATTACATCATGTTATTAGATTAGGGAAAGGAATAAAATTAATTAACTTGCTAATAAAACATGGTGCTTTTCTTTATGAAATGACAAACAACCAAAACAGTATTTTACATTTTGCCGTACGACACGAAAGATATGTTAAGCTCGTTAGTAAATTAATTGAGCTAGGCTTTAATGTTAATACTAAAAATATATTTGGTGAAACTCTATACATTTTGCTGTGGCAAAAGACAACTGTCTGGAAATTGTCAAAATTTTAATTCAAAACACATCACAACTCGATGACGAAAATAACAGAAAACAAAAGGCATTACACATAGCCATAGAAAATAATTGTGTAAAAATCGTACAGGAATTATTATTACATCGTGCATCTGTTTTTTCAAGAAATTCGTGTTCTGATGCACCTCTGCATTTGGCTATACAAAGAGGACACGTTGAAATTATTGAATTATTGTTAGGAGCCGGTGCCGATATTAATGGAAGGGCATAAAGATCGCTCGATACACCATTACATAGTGTTGTTTATTATAAGCGCACCCATAACAGCGATAATAAAAAGTAACGGAAAATTGTATAAAAATTATTCAAATGCTTCATAGCCATGGAGCATCAATTAATGAAAAAAAAAACATACATTATTTTGATAATCCGACAGTTATAGAGGAATTTTTAAAATGTGGAGCACATATTAACACACGTGACAATAGAGGTCGAACAGTTTTACATGTGGCAATATGTTTTAAATTCAACATTAATACAGTTAAATTACTTTTGGATTATGGAGCTTCAAATCATATTTTAGACAATAATAATTTAATACCGTTACATTACATTGATGTGCAACTGAACAATTCAAAAGAGATAAATAAACGAAAATTATTAGAGAAATATTGTCTTCTGGAACATTGCCTTAGCAACCATTGTTTTATTTGTTCCAATTTAACAAGTGAATATGCCCAAGAATGTAAAAATGAATTAAAAGAGATGTAAAAAGAGTCAGCAACATTATATAATTGTATAATTCAAAGTCTAGAAAATTAAACATATTTTGATTGGAAACGGTACCACAGTCTTGACATAGAATTGGTGAAGAAATATCCAATTTATTGTGACGTGATTCGCAACAAACTTGAAGCCAGAAATATATTTATTTTATAAATATATAAACAAAAAATGCATTTTAAAATGCTCACGACAGGAAAATAATAAATGTAAATTTTTATTGAATTTGTTATATTTAAACTGTGTTATAATTGTAAAAAATATTAATTTTATAAATAAAAATCTATTATCTATATCTAGTTATTTGATTAGTAGTACAATGTTTATTTTAAAACATTCAACAAAATATTTTTTATTTTTATTGTATTATCAGCTACAAATTTATCATATCTTACTTTTTTAAATATTAATGTTACATATTGTAATAAGAACTTAATATCATCATTATATGTAGTAACATTTTCCATTCCTTTGTTTGCATGAATTTCAAATTCAAGAATAATTTTATTAGAATCCAAACAAGTATTGTACCAATCCAACTCGTTCGTATCAAGCGTTTCAATATGTATGTTTAATTGCAATAACCAATTTATCTTTTTTCTTTTATCTTTTTCAAACGAACATAGTGTTTTTTCTACCAAATCGTATTCCAATTCTATAGTTTGATACGGTTTTATTTTAAGATAACTACTTTGTTTCCCCTCATCGTACACAACAATTGCTAAATATCCATCCGTGTTCTCTAGTAATATATTTTTCCATTGTGTTTGAGATAGGTTTTTTCCAAAAAATAATCGTTTTAGTTGTGTGAAATTTGCAGGGTCATACATAAGAAAATTTGCCATTAGTTCCATTGAATATAGAGGGTTCAAGAAAACAAATACATTATTTTCTTCTGAATTTAAATTATTGACATAAAATTTATACTTAATAGGAACAGCGTTGGTCGTTTGTGAGCTATATAATTGTTTTTCTTTTTGCGCATTGCTACTCCCATTATTTCTGTTATTATAATTTTATCGTCAGTAATTTTATTCGAACTTGACGAGAACATTTCTACTTGGACGATTAGGGGTTGTAAACATTGAGAAGGAACAAAGAATTCTCGTAAACACTTAGATGTTTTTATAAGTACATTAATATTATCCCAGATGCTAATACCTCTAATGCCATTCCATTTAGGAGCTATATATACGTTTTCCAGTGATCCAGTATTTTTATTCGTAATACTTAGTGATAGAAACTTTGTAAAATTATTCGTAAATTCTCTGATAAAATCATTCCGAAATATTTGTCGCAATCGATTTCCATAGTCGACATAGAATTTTCCGGTAATAATTATGAATTTTTCATATAACAATGATGATAGTAGTTTTAATGCAGATTGTTTAATCTGCATTAAAATTCCACAATTTTTATTTATTCCTTCCTTTTCAAATTCTATATAATAATGTTGTTTAATTGGACGACGCCCTTCCTGGGTTCCGCCAAAATTAAATCCCTTACCTATCGATAGACGAATACCTGTATGTTCTATATCGTAAACACATATACGAGTTTGACAAAAAGTTGGTACAAAAGATTTATCTGTATCGTTTACGTTATTTAAAACCACCGTACGAAAATCATTTTCAGAGAAGTTGGTTTCTTTACTATATTTCCACGAGCACTGAATCAAAATACCCTTTTTACTGTCTAAAATGAATGGCACGACGTCGGTTACTTGCTGTAAAGTTTGTTTTTTTTATACATAATATTTTTAGTAAATTTTTTAATCAAAGAAAATTATTCATCTTTTTGTTCTGGTATAATGAATTCTCCAAACAGTTGTGGATTTATGGGCATGTCATTTTTAATTATAACTCTATATATTTTTTGTATGATTTTTCATTGTTGTTCTGTTTAAGAATTTCTATCCTATTTAATGTTTTGTCGTTATAACGAATAACAGATTCATAATTGAATTGATTCGTGTACTTTTCTAAAAAATATTGTGACGCCATGTGAAATGCTTCAGCATCTATTATTAACAGTATTGTATATTCCCATATTATGTTTTCATATAAAACAATAATATGTATACTGTTAAATTCTTAACAGATTCTTCAGAAATTTTTGAATTTCAAACACCAACTCCTTCAATCGAACCAGACAACTATTTTGCAATAGGACAAAAAATCGCATATATAGACAACGCGAAAGTGCACGTTTTCGACTTGATAAATTATAAATCACCCGATACTCAACAAAGTGAAAAGTGTAGAAAAATCAATTACTCGATACGAAGTTTGTGGAAAAAACTATTATAAAAGGCAACATATAAAAAAATATATTTATATTGTATTTCTTGATAGTATTTTTGTTAATTCAGTAAATGTACCTCGACAAATTTTAACAAATGAACTCAATTTTCTGAACGGAATCAATTCTTCAGATGTTTATTTAGATATTATTTGTAAATTCGTTGAACCATTTATTCTCATACATCAAAATATTATATTTTTGTCTTATGGTATTGTAGTGGCAGATAAAATAACAGAAACAGTCTCAAGAGTTTTATTAATATTCAACCAATTAAATATTCGTTATATATTCGATAATAAAAAAAGCATCTATTTCGTAAATATAAGATCTTCAAAGGATTATCAAGAACCCGGAAGTCATGTATTATTTCAAAAAAATTACCAACTTGTATATTTTTTTCAATGTATATGTTGCAAAAATATTAATAGAGCAGTTAAGTATTTTGCAGACGACAAACAACTCAATGTGAATATACGAAAAAACACAATAAAGAAAATTAAATCAAATATTGAGAGTTAATTTATATTTTATATAATTCACGAACTCTCTATCACTTTCCACATTTCTTCTATAAAGATACATTTATGGAGAAGAAGTGAGTCGCGCGCGATAGAATATTTGTTTATATATTGATTTTAATACCACGCGTTGAATATCTACTAATTTCATGTGAAAGTACTTACATGTTTCTTCTTCCATTAAATATCATGAAAAAAAAATTGTGATAAGACAAGCAATTTTACATATTAATACATTAAAAGATTAATAATCACTGTTAAATTACATATTTTTTATTATTAAAAATAAAATAGTTAAACAATAATAAATGTTGTATTTTTTCATTAACGATTGTAATTTAAACACTGTTTATTTTAAATGAATTTATAATCAATGTAATTACAATGATCTCACGATTCAATCGTTATTACTTGCATATTTGTTTATTTTGAAAACAATGTACGTTTTTGAACATAA
>CM067218.1:71078474-71268602 GCA_034190945.1 Octodonta nipae | reverse complement strand
TGGGGACGACCCATACGGGGGAGGACCAAGGAGAAGAAGAGTCCTGATTATGCCTGATCAAGCATTTTGGCAATTTGAGTTTTTCACTTCCTCCTTAAGGACTGAGGTATCTGTAAGATTTTGTGAAAACGGGCTTGGCGTTATTGGTGTCAATTGAATGTTTTACTGCGTTGGTAAAGGACAAAACATCGCCTCCGAGATAGAAAATATCTTCGAATTCTAAACAGAAGTTCGTGATAAGTTCTCGCTCTTCGTCGTTAAGATGTTCTGTCCGAATTTGTTCTCTGATTGTAAAGTTTCTGTCTAAGTTTGTAGATTCAGAGTAATCGTGTGTATTCAGATTTAAGAGAGAGTGTGTATTGTCAAGGGGTTCTAAATGAAGATTGGAAAAGTTAACAGTTTTTGGCATTGCGTTCGCGTTTATTATCGAAATCAGAAATTCTCCCTTTGAATTAACACGTACAACCGCGTTGGGAAGTCGTACTTTGTCAATTACTTGTGTCGGTAAAATTGCGTCAGTATTTCTAAGTTCACATTTAAGTTGGAAAATTTGTTCAGTTCGTGCCTGGATTGTTATTTGATTGTTATAAATATGAGTTTGTGCGTTAGTACTGGGGGTGTCTGTTGGTTGTGTATTAGATTGGTCGTGATCGGGCACTTTATGTAGGGGGATAGTTTTAAAGTTAGTAATTAATTGTTTGGATTTTAAGTCGACGATACATTCATAATGCTCAAGAAAATCAAGACCTAATATTCCATCAAACTCAATATCTAGATCGTAGATAAAGACCTTGTGTGGATTGCCTAGAGCGAAAGGAATGAGGGTGGATTGTGAGATCGGGATTTTCTCATGAGTAATGCCTTGAATTGTTACTCTTTCGGGAGATCGCTGTGAGAAGTTTTTGACAGTGTTTTCTTTGAAAATGGAGATACCAGCTCCGGTATCAATTAGGAGTTTAAATTTTCAAGAAGCGTCGTTGATATAATAGAGGTTCTTGGAATTTACTGTCAGAAGGGGACTTAAAGAAATGTTTGTTCTGGGAAGTTCAGATCGGGATTGAAGTCTTCCAAATTCAAGTTCTGTATTTGAGTTTGGACTTCTGAGAGGGTAGTTGTCGAATCGGGGGGCTGATCTAGGCTCGGAAGTGCTAGAAAATCCTGGTATTCGTGAGGACTGAAAGGTTCGACAGGGGTATCATCTACTATTTGGTCAATCTCAGGGCTTTCATAGTTTTGGTCGTTATAATCGAAATTCTGCTGGTTATTATCAGTATAATAATCATAGTCATTTGCAGAATATTCGGGATAGTAGATTATGATGGTTGTTAAAATGGTGGGTTCTTTCGGAAAGATAATTTGGGTTTGTCTGTATTACAGACGGTTGAAAGTTGTTAGGCTTGAAAGGAGGTCTTTGAAAATTATTTGGTCGGAATTGTTCACCTTGATGATTGTTATTATTATTGGTTGGATTTGGCCTCGAAGATTGATTCGGATTTGGTCTGTTATTTTGATTGAAAGGCTGAGGGTTATTTTGATATCTCAGGCGACAATCCGCAGCAATGTGGCCTAATCGCCCATAATTTAAGCATTTAGGAGGTGGAGTTGGTTTTCTAGCCTGAAAAGATGGCTTAGGTGGAACAGATTTATGTATCTTTTGTTCCTCAAAATAGGATAGTTGAAGTTCTCATCTTATCCGTGAATGTGCCTCAAGAAGATCCTTCGGATTACTGGCACGGATAATTTGGCCTAATCGAGGTTCTAAACCGGTAAGTCATGTGTTTAAAACCATGGTGTCAACGAGAGTGGTTTGAGCGTCTTTCTGCTCGGTGCTCAGACTAGGAGCTTTTTGGATACATGAGTGCATTTTCGCACTCAATACTTGAAGCCTATTATAGAATGTTAGGGGAGACTCATTGGATAATTGTTTTTTTCAGTTTCTTCGGCAACAGTGTTTTTTTTGTGCTTGTGCCATTTTGATTTAATAGAATTAAAAACGAAAAAGGTTCAAATCAAAATAATAAAATGGGATAGAAAAATGGTATCAATAAAATAAATGGTGTAAAAATCAATAATCAATAAATTTGTAAATGGGGAAATACCAAAGTTTTTGGACGATAGAATGGTATTAGTAAAATAAAATGTAAATAAAATCAATAAATCAAACAATTCACTCAATCGAATGAATAAAATCAAAGTAATCAATTAAATCATAAAATATTAATGTAATCAAATAATAAATCAGTGATTCAATTCACTGAATTGAAAAAAATATCAAATAATCAAAATATCAAATCAATCAAATATTAAAATCAATTATTAATAAACTTAAACGTTAGACGATTCACTATTACTCACATTAACAGGAACATTGGAAGATCCGTGTTCTCCTTGTTATCGCAGTTGGGACTTCTTCCAGGTTCTTTGCTCCGTTGAGGGATAGGAATCCGCCGCTACCAGTTAGAAGTAAGCTCGTGTTCTAGTAACGTTGACGGATCCTACTGACTGAGCCAATTTGTTATATCACATTTTTCAAAATTGAGTTTTTAAAAAAGATTTATTTAACTTGTACAAAAAATATAACGTTTGAAATATAAAATGAAAAATAACAATATAAACTAACTACAGACAGAGTAATAATGAATAACAAACAAGAGAGATTTTACAATATATAACCTAATGAATGCTGAATCGGCACTGTCGACACGGCGATTCCCACGGATGCCCGGCGGGGCTGTAATCTGACACTGCACGTGTTCGCTGAGTCAGCTGGGAACGATGAAATACAGTTGCTACATAAGTTCATGTTATAAACTTATATAACATAATATATATATATATATATATATATATATATATATATAAATTGTAAACTTTAGATAAGAAATGAAAATTAGAATTTCAAATAAATTTTATAATTTTATTTCTGTTTCTACGCCTGTAATTTATTTTTTATATTTCAAATTTTCCAAACGAAACGATTATAGAAATCTGATTCTTCTATTTGAAAATCGAACAATAAAAATAAAATTTGAATGATTAATTTTAATAATCAATAGTTTAAAAAATTATCTGCGATTTGGCGATCTTAAAAGTCGGTTATATAGAAAAAAAATTTGGAAACCACAATAATTGCAGACGTTGAAGTATTAGTTAATTATCAGTAATTAGAATATGGAGACATATAAATTGAAAATTTTAAACAAGAGTTGATCATTACAATTTATAATAAACTGTATTTGTTCATAAGCCTATAATTATTTATACAATTCAAATCAATTATACGAAATAACTAATGAATTTGGAAACTTGGATTTGAAAATTGAAGTATAACAATAAAATCTAGATGAAAAATTTTGATCAATGGTTTGAAAAAATTATCCGGGGATTTGGCGATCTCGGGGGTCGGTTAGATGGCAATAAATTCTAGAAACTACATCCCAGAAATAGTACCGTGTTGTGGAAACTAGTTCCAATAATTTTAGATGTTGAAATATTGATTAACCAATAATAAGAATATAGAAGAGATTTTATTTTTATATCTTTGCGCAGTTGTGTTTTATTGTATTTTATATTTTCTAATGACAAATTGCTGAAAAACAAATGATTTGATATCGTGGTCTAGGAATTAGATGACAAAAATAAAATAACATCAAACAATAAATAGCTACTTGGTAATTTATTTATTTCTAAACAAATTTACAATTAATTTTTAAATGCTAAAACCTTTTGACATAATTAGAATTTACAATAAATTTAAATTGTATCTGCACGGTTTTAATTTGACTGTAATTTATGTTATGCAATTTAAATTGTTAATAAAAAAATTAAATGTTTAGAAATTATAATATTCAAACGTTCTTCTTTACAAATTACAATTTTGTTACAATTATAGAAATACAAATACCGGGATACAAACGACAAATTTTTGTTTTAATATATCTTCTTCATCCACCTTTTCTTTATCAACTATATGGCTGGCTGTGGTAGGAGAATTCTTCACAGTTAATCCCATAGTTTTGGTAGTTTCATAAAATGTAAATTTTCAGCGAATAATCTTGCGACATGTAAATACCAAATATTACAAAAGGTGTATAGTAATTTTCCGGCACTTTATACAATACACCATTAATTCATTGATTCGACATTCGTTCTCTTTCATACATTCACTACAAAACAACCAATTCACATTTTTTTGTAGCAGTACAAATTAATTTGAGGATTTTCTACTAAAACATTTTTATAAAACTGTTCAATATCCCAAGAGTTATCACAATCCATGAAGTCAACTTTATGTCGTAAAACATTTTAACACACTACTTTTTTAGAAACTACTAAAATTATAAAGTGTATTTTTTAAACATTTTCAAATTCGTTTAGAATTATTGTCGTTAATCATTTTCTCATTGCTTCATCACCGTTTTTCATCTGAATATTTACCATTTAGTAATTTTCAGGCACTCTGTTTTGAATCAACAACAATTGTAAAATTTAATTGTATTTATGAACACAATATATAAATAAAAGATTATTTTTTTCTATATTTATTTATTTTTTTTAAACACAAAACAATATAAAAATTATTATAACATAGCAAAATTAAACCCATTCACTATTTTGAAATCTCATATCTTCTATTTCTTGTAGTAAATAATTAATGTCTTCTTGACTTTCTTTATTGATTGCTGCTTTTTGTTTATTTTTTGTGTCCAAATTTGTAAATCTTATTCTTTCCATATTTCTGAATTCACGTCGTTTGCTTTTTGTTAGATTTGTATATTTTCGCAAAACGGGCTTATTTTCAATAAATTCTGTGGGATCGTAACTATTGTAATTACAATCATCCAACGATTCTGTTGTCGGTACATGCCTATTATAAATGGGGTATTTTGTTGGTTGCTCATCTTCTTCTCATGGCAGTAGATATCTGCTTTCATTTTGTAAATATAATACATTTTCCCTTTTTTCAGGGCAATTTTTATGATGTTCTTCCAGTTTATCTTCCGGAATAACATGTCTCATATTGAACTGACATCTTTTAAGATGCGGATAATTTTCCCCACATTCTAATATATGTATTCCAATACGTTTTTCTTGTACCTGATGGTGTGCATCATAGGGACAGATTTCAAGATCATCGTTTTCTAATTGCATGATCGCAATACGCGAAAAATGTGTATAGTAAAGTAATACTTTGAAGAATTAGAAGCGAGTCCTTCTTTATATACATGAAGTGCTGAATTATTTCTCATACCTCTCCTTAAAAATATTAATTAGTACATTGATCATTACATGTAAATCTACATTGAGTTATTTCTCCATTTTTACTATGCATTTTTTCTTAATTATAATTCATTAACGTTTCAAGTTGATCAATATCAATACTTGTAAATTTACATTTAAGTCAAGTTTACCGTATTGTTGTTATTTTACATCATTAAATAAATTATTTAATAAAATATACCTGTAATTTTAAAGACTGCGGCAAAAAATAAATACTTTAATACATTTCTTCAACCAAAAATTGTCAATTTTTTATGAGCAATGTTTGTATACTAAATATATAAATAAAATATCATTTTTTCTATATTTTATTTATTTTTAAAAATCAAAAGCATTAAGAAATTTATAAATACAATATTACATGTTTTATTGTTTACATTTACAATTTTATTCATTTAATATTTTGGAATATATGCTGTATTTTTTCTTATATATATATTTGTCTTAATAAATTGTTGATATCTTCAGAACTTTCACTGTTGTTTTGCAGTTGTTGTTTGCGGTTGGTTTCTAATTTTGCAAATCTTATTCGCTCCATATTTCTAAATTCACGTCGTTTGCTTTTTGATAGATTTACATACTTTCGCAACACTGGTTTATTTTCAATGAATTTTGTGGGATCGTAACTAGTGTAATTCCAATCATCCCACGATTCTGTAGTCAGTACATGCATATTAAAAATTGGAAATTTATTTGTTGGTTCATCTTCTCCCCGAAATAATGCCTTTTCAATGTTTCTTTTATCTGGGCAATTATTATGATGCATTTCCAGTTCATGTTTCGGTATTTTGTGAAACGCATTGAAGTCACACGTTTCAAGACCAATATTGGGGTGATTTTTCTTGTATTTTGATAAATGTATTGCTAAACGTGATTGCCGTATCTCGTGATTTGAATCGTATGGACAAATTACATTTTTATCTTCCAAACATTCCATAATGCTAACGAGAGTGTGTATATATAATTATAATAAACAAATATTCCCTTGGAATTGAGCACCGCAAATGCTAACTTGTTTGAAAATATGTATAAGAATGAATTACATTCGAGAGTTGATATTTATATGATAATCCCACTTTAACAATTATCGATTGATTTTCATTTTTTAATATTTAACTTATCTATATTTTTCAGAATTGGGGGGGGGGGGTGAAAAACACAAGTGACGACCATCCAAAATATTTGATATCTCATTGTCAGTGTGAATCGTATTAACATACTCCATGTAAATCAACCGGCGGTGATAAAGTATCTAGGAAACAATTGCCAACAAATCTGGCACGTAAAAATGCACCAGCCTCGAGTGGTGTGAAAAGCCCTATCGTCACAGACACGATACAAAGGCTATTCGTGAAATTCGTCATTATCAGAAAAGTACCGATTTGTTAATAAAAAAACTTTCATTCCAACGACGGGAAATGTGCATAATTGTAAATGTGACTTAAAATTTCAAAGTGCAGCAATAATGGCTTTACAAGAAGCTAGTGAAGTCTACTTGATTGGTCTTTTCCAAGATACCAGTTTGTGTGCTATTCATGCCAAACGAGTGACAATTACTCCTCAGGACCTACAATTGGCAAGACGTATTCGTGGCGAATGAAGTATGCTGTAATCAAAAATTTAACTAATAGATATTTGTAATCAACCGATTTTTTTCTTCGTATAGTGTAATTGTTTTGCATAGTTATTAATTTGAAATACTATTATAATGTAATTATAAACAATTAAAAGCATTCCAATTACATGTTTTGATTAATAAAGTTTTTGGAATTGTTTAATTCTAGTTTAGATATTCTAGAGTTTTTTTTTCAAGACTTACAAATAAAGGCATTATAATTATAAAGACACCATAAATATGAAAATACTCCACGGAGAATGAGCTGGTTCCATTAACGTATATTGACGGTTTATTAAGAGTTTTTTAAATGCATTGGGTATATTTGAAATAGTAGCAGCATAAGATTCTATTCGAGGTGTTTGAACAAAGGAATCTTTTTCGATAATTTTTTTTAAATTTTTTATATCGTCTTTAGTCATATTTTCAATATTATGTTGACATTTGAACAGCCAATGAGACCAGAACATATATTTAGATTTCGAGCATCAGTCTTTGAAATAATTTTATTTTTGGTCATAATAAAATCTAGTTCATGTATAATTCTTTTATAATTAAATATTGGTTTTGAACTTGGTATAAATTTAACATTGTGTTTTTTAAATGTTTGCTCATCAATAATAGAAAAAAATATTACAGTTAACAGAACAGCACGCCGATGCCATTATAGTGGCTTATATAAAAAAATCTTTTGAAAAAAGTTTCACTGAAAGTTAGCACGTTTTGTAGTTTTTAATAAAATGGTAAAAATGAATGCGATATAATACGGAAATTTGAAATTTTTTATTTGTGCGTTATAGAGAATTGTTGTTGTAAGCTTGTCTTAAAATTATGAATGACTTTTAAATAAAAATTTCGATTGATTTTTATTTTAATAAATATGATTAATTGGAGGGAGTTAAATAATTTAAAGCTTTATATTGTATTATAAATATCTAGTATACTTAGAGCTTTAGTAATGTTAACATCAGAAGAAAAACATGATATTCATTAAAGAAAATCCCATAGAAGATAATATATTAAACAAAAAATATTGCATAACGGAAAAATTAGATGGCAGTAATACTGTTTTTACATATTTCATTTCAAGTGATGTAAACCTAATAAATTAACGAAATTAAATACTATATAGAAAAATTATCAAAACCCAAATTAGTGGTTCTTTGAACTATTGCAAACAATTTTTCATCATTTGAATATTTTTGCTAGTGAGGTTAAACTCTACTCTGAAAATCTTGATGACTTTCTAAAAGAAATTTTAAATTACACTTGGAGCTTTGGACCATTTTTTAAATATGAATTGGGAAATTTGGAAAACCGCCATTGAAAAAAATGGAAAATTTTCTTTATTTGCCGAATGGACTGTTAAACATCAAATAGATGATAAATATAAGCCGCATTTTAGATGTATAGAAATTATTGTACATAAAAAGCAAGATTTATGGGCAACGCAATCACAAGTTGAAATAATTTGTCACAGCATACAAATTTAAATGGTTCCTATACTGAATGAGTTAAATGAGAAATGGGATGATCTAAATTTATAAATATGAAGTCAAATTTAAATAATAATATTGCTATAGAGGGTATTGTTTTTCTGCTGGACGAGAATATACCCGTTATAATGACCAAAAATGGGTTAACAGTAAATAATTCTAATGTTAAATTAGCCATTAAAATGAGAAGAGATTTTCAAGCTCTAAAATATTATTATGATGAATTAAAAATTGATCAAATAGTATTACAGAGTTTTACAGAATTTACAAAAAATCCTAATTTAACTGTTAAAAAAGTAATTGAAAAATCACAAGTCCCTATAAATGTAATGACATATGATATATTATTATGTAAATTTATTAAACTTAAAATATAAAAAATTAAGTATTATTTAGTTGTAAACTTAAAAGTAAAAAAAAATTAAAAGCTTTTTGGTCTATCAAAGTAGTTTGAGTGGAAATATTAATGGTTTTTATTTAACTCACATTCGTATTAGTATTATTAAATATACAATTTTATATTGGGTAATAAATGATAAGGATTAAGTATGGAAAAAAAAATTCAAAAGTATTATATATTACTCATCAAGTAAACATTTTATGATTTTTGTATTGCTTTATCAGTACATTTCCACAATTTGCAAAAGTTACATTTTTCTTGTGAACTAGGGGGTCCATTAAATTGAGTTCCATATGCTTTGCTGTGGTGATAAAAACACGGCAACTGAATTTGAATGTTATAATCTTGAGTACATTCTTTGGGCAATTTGTGCCACATAGCTAACAAATCTGTGGCATTGACATTGTTTTTTATATATTTTTTCAAAATACTTGGCTGAATATTGTCCAAATTTAATTGATCACCCACCAGGTCGGCAAGTAGTTGATTATATGCTGTATATGACATGATTATGTTAAACTAAATATCACGATTATTTATACGTCTTTTAAGGGGGGTGGGGATTTAGGTTTCATGTTTTCTAACTAAAAGATACATTTTATATATTTTAATGTAAATTTGGATTTGAATAAAGCATATACAAAACGGTGAGTTACGAGTCAAAAATGAGTTAACACTGAATCAAGTAGTTGGATTAGTCTTTATATTTCAAATAATCTCTTTAAGATTTGTTTCTATGTGGTCTTATCAACAAACCCTCTAGCTATTTTCCTCTTAATTGTTTTGCATGAAGGACATCTTTTTTGTGAAGTGGGTGGTTCGTTAAAATTGGTTCCATTATGGTGAACAAAACACGGGAAAAGAATTTGAATGTAATAATCTTGGGTACATTCTGGGGGCAATTTGTGACATATTTCCAACAATTCTGTGGCACTGACATTGTCTTTTATATGCTCTTCCAGAACCTCTAACGGTATATTAGAATCACTTAGAATTTTTAACGGTAAATTACCATTTTCTAAATCAATAAGTATTTTTGGTATGGTCTGGTTTTCATCCCATTCTTACTTTCTTTACAAGCGCAATATTTTTTTTTGTGAAGTCGGCGGTTTGTCAAATTCGGATCCAAACTGTTAACGGTGAACAAAACAGGGCAATAGGATTTGAATGTAATAATCTTGAGTACATTCTGGAGGCAATTTGTGCCATATATTTTGCAATTCTGTGGCACCAACATTGTCTTTTATATACTCTTTCAAAACCCTCGATGATATGTTAACAAGATCTAAATCACTAAGGTTTTCTAACTGTAAATCACCATTGTTTAGGTCAATAAGCAGTTGCGTAGGTAACATAATTGCTGTAAACTGGAGAAATATATTTACGATGGTAAATTGCGGATTTCTCATTTTACATTTAAATATAAATTTAGATTCGTTATTTGGGATATCGATCATGAGACCATTCTTATAGACGAGTGGGGTGGGTAAATACTATAAAAGCCTGGTATTCATGACATATAATTAGTGTTTTGTTACCAGAAAAGATAAAATCATAAAAAACCATGAAATTCACGGGGTTCATTAACAACATGCCCAAAGAAGATTATATTAATATCTTTTTAACAGACGGTATTGTGTAACAAAAAAAAGGTGTTAATACCGTTTTCACATTTTTTCCCCTGGTGATGTAAATTTATTAATTCAGGAAATTAAAAAAGTGTGGTTAAATTAACTGGACCGAAATTGATCATTTATACTGAACCACTGCAAAAATTAATTAAATAATTTCTCTTCAAGTAGTGTGTCGTTTTCCAACAAACCTGATGAACTTCTACAAGAAATCGTAACCTATAAAGGTGATGATGTGCTTTTGTTATCATCAAAACATACAATTTTGACACCGTTCAATACAAATAATGGAGCTACTACAATTGCAATTTCCACAATTTACGTTTTATTAAAAACTGTCCGACGCGTTTCGACTAATGTCTTTGTCAAGGAACTAGACTAACTGGGTATTTCTTGAGGAAGTTGTATTTATATTCAAGGAGTGATATAATTACCAGGTACTTAATTTTGAAAAGGATTATTTAATTTTATTATAGTTAAAAGGATTAACTAAAGAGGTTTATTAAGGGGGAATTATTTATTTCTGTCTGGTCGTTTAGCAAATTACCGGTATTTTTAAGTTCATTAATCTCCAATGATTCTAAAAGGTTTATTTTATTGCCTTTATTTTCTGAATGTAATAATTTAAAATTTTCGTGGAAAAGATGATTTTCTGTTACTAAATTTTCAGCATAATTGGAATCTGAATTAATGAAAGAATTACGGTGCTCATAGATACGTTTTTTACACGCTCTGCCGCTTTGACCAATATAGGCTTTAGGGCATGACCCACATAATAATTTATAGACTCCAGATTTATTTTTTGGATCGATTTTTGATTTGTTATTTTAGATAAATTTTCCAAGACTATTGTTTGTTTTGAATGTAACGTTAATATTCTGTTTTCTTAAAAAGGATGCTATTTTTAAACTTGGTTTGCAAAAATAGGTTATACTATTATATGAATCATTATTGGTTTTACTGTCTGGGTAAACTTCTCTTAATGCCTTTTTGTGTTTTTGATTTACAAGAATATTTTCTATTAATTCGGCCTCAAACCCGTTATTTACTGCTATCTGTTTGATTATGTTTAATTCTTTCTGAAAAATATCTAGTGATTGTTTTATGGAAAGTAATCTATGAACCATACTATTGTAAGCGGAAAGTTTTTGTTGATATGGGTGTATAGAAGTGCGGTGAATCGTTAGATCGGTTTGAGATGGCTTGTGAAATAGTGAAAACTCGTGTTTGCCATTTACTTTGTTAACTGTTAGATCTAGGAAATTGATTTTACCATCTTGTCCACACTATATCGTAAATTTAATATTTGGATGGATATTGTTTATAAAATTGAGAAACGTTTCTAGTTGTTTGTTCGTCTCTACGAAACAAGCTAAAATATCGTCTACATATCTATACCAATAAATAAAATTTTTAGCCAATACGTTTTGGTGAACTTTGTTTTCGATATTAGCCTTGAAGATTTCTGCGAGTATGGAACTCAAAGGGTTTCCCATAATCAATCCTTCGTGACTTGTGGAAAAAACATCATTGAATTGAAAATAATTTTGTTTAAGGCATGTTTCTAATGCTGTTAATATATCTGTTTTTATTATTGGGTTAATGTTGTTTTTATCTAATATGTCGGAAATTATAGTGATAGTGTCTGATGGAGGTATATTGGGGAATAAATTCTGAACGTCAAAAGAAATTAATTTGGCATTAGACGGTAGACTAACATTTTTAATTTTCTCTACAAGTTCTAAAGAGTTTTTAACACTGAATTTTGAATAAAAGTTGCCGGAATCTGGAAGCTGGAGCTGTCATATATGATACCACTGGACGGATAGGGTAATTTTGTTTATAGAGTTTGATGAATACAGTTGTGGCGGTTGTGGGTTCACCTGAATCAGTTTAAATTTTGAAATATCTTGGAATATTGTTGTATTTTGTATTAAACAAACAACAATATTCCAAGATATTTCAAAATTTAAACTGATTGAGATGAACCCACAACCGCCACAACTGTATTCATTAATCAAACTCCATAAACAAAATTACTCTATCCGTCCAGTAGTATCATATATGACAGCTCCAGCTTATAAAATTTCAAAAGTTTTAATAAATGTTATTAAAGATTCCTGCAATTTTCATTCACAATTCAGTGTTAAAAACTCTTTAGAACTTGTAGAGAAAATTAAAAATGTTAGTCTACCGTCTAATGCCAAATTAATTTCTTTTGACGTTCAGAATTTATCCCCAGTATACCTCCATCAGACACTATCACTATAATTTCCCACATATTAGATAAAAACAACATAAACCCAATAATAAAAACAGATATATTAACAGCATTAGAAACATGCCTTAAACAAAATTATTTTCAATTTAATGATGTTTTTTACACAAGTCACGAAGGATTGATTATGGGAAACCCTATGAGTTCCATACTCGCAGAAATCTTCATGGCTAATATCGAAAACAAAGTTCACCAAAACGTATTGGCTAAAAATTTTGTTTATTGGTATAGATATGTAGACGATATTTTAGCTTGTTTCGTAGGGACGAACAGACAACTAGAAACGTTTCTCAATTTTATAAACAATATCCACCGACATATTAAATTTACGATAGAGTGTGAACAAGATAATAAAATAAATTTTCTAGATCTAACTGTTAACAAAGTAAATGGCAAACACAAGTTTTCAATATTTCACAAGCTATCTCAAACCGATCTAACGATTTACCGCACTTCTATATACCCATATCAACAAAAACTTTCCGCTTACAATAGTATGGTTCATAGATTACTTTCCATAAAACAATCACCAGATAATTTTCAGAAAGAATTAAACATAATCAAACAGATAGCAGTAAATAACGGGTTTGAGGCCGAATTAATAGAAAATATTCTTGCAAATCAAAAACACAAAAAGGCATTAAGAGAAGTTTACCCAGGCAGCAAAACCCATAATGATTCATATAATAGTATAACCTATTTTGGCAAACCAAGTTTAAAAATAGCATCCTTTTAAAGAAAACAGAATATTAACTTACATTCAAAACAAACAATAGTCTTGGAAAATTTATCTAAAATAACAAATCAAAAATCGATCCAAAAAATAAATCTGGAGTCTATAAATTATCATGTGGGTCATGCCCTAAAGCCTATATTGGTCAAAGCGGCAGAGCGTGTAAAAAACGTATCTATGAGCACCGTAATTCTTTCATTAATCAAAAAACAGATTCCAATTATGCTGAAAATTTAGTAACAGAAAATCATCTTTTCGACGAAAATTTTAAATTATTACATTCAGAAAATAAAGGCAATAAATTAAACCTTTTAGCATCATTGGAGATTAATAAACTTAAAAATACCGGTAATTTGCTAAACGACCAGACAGAAATAAATAATTCCCCCTTAATAAACCTCTTTAGTTAATCCTTTTACCTATAATAAATGAATATAAATACAACTTCCTCAAGAAATATCCAGTTAGTCTAGTTCCTTGACAAAGACATTAGTCGAAACGCGTCGGACAGTTTTTAGAAAAACGTAAATTGTGGAAATTGCAATTGTAGTATCAGTTAATTATTATAATGAATTTCCAACAAGTATCGGCCGAAACAATTAATAATTTCCAAGTTAAATATATGGTACATATATTTAACTTGGAAATTACTACCAAAATAAACAATTATTAAAAAATATATATGAAGAAATTACTAGATGTTTAGCTTTGGTTGAAAGCATAATTACTATACTCATTTAAAATTAAATGTATAAATTTATATCGCTGATATTTTGTCCAACTTGACTGGAAATTGAAAGGATAAATTTTTCATCATTAAATAATTCGTTTAAGGTGTCTATAGTTATCATTTTAGTGTCACTAGTTTGCCTTCTAGTGACTGGCATATTGGATCACCCAATTATAAATTACTCTAAGGGGTGTAAAACACTTTTTAACAAAACGCTTTCCGGCCCCTAAAACTTATTAAGTTTTGAATTTTAATTAAATCTTTTCCTTTTTATTTCTTGAAATTTCTCAAACATTTGATTCTGAAGAAGAACCGGCAATAAATGTGTTTTGGGGATGAATATATGATATCAAAATTTGTATATAACAAAAGTTATAAACGTTGGATGTAAAATCACAAAACTTAAATTTAAAGAAGAAAACTAATATATATATATATATATATATATATATATATATATATATATATATATATATATATATATATATCAATTTATATAAGGGGGGGATGGATAATAATGGGCGATATATATTGCAATATACTTCGTGGGTTCAATTAAAAATCATAAAACTAATATGCACTGTCACTTTTCTAGAACTTTATTTACATCCAAACAGCTGATTCAAAAATACAATAATAATCTCATATAAGCTAGTCGTCGCGGTATCACTGCCCTGCGATTGTGGTGTGCTTCTTTTATATCACCAGCGTAGAATTCTCCAGTAGAAATCATCATAGTTCCTTCCGCTGCCGAGTCTTTTCGAGAATCGTATTTTTTTGTCGTAAAGCGTTTGTTGTGCTGAAATGACACAGGGTCGGCTTTGGGTAAATTTCGTAACACTGCCCCCCCTTTAATTCTGATCGTCCCGATCAGAAACATCCTCTCCATGGTAGGGAGCTAGTCGATCTAAATGAACCACCTTCAATTTAGCCTTGGGGTTTCGACGGATCCGGTAGACGACATCATTAAGCCTTTTGACCACCTCGTATGGACCATCCCAGGCGGGTGTAAGCTTTGGGGATTTACCCTTGCTCCGTTGCGGGTTATACAACCAGACTTTGTCCCTCTCCTGGAACCCGACTGAATTGGCCTTGAGGTCGTATCGCGTCTTCATCCGGTCACTGGTGGCCAACATCTGCATTCGGGCTAATTCGTGTATTGCCAGCATGTTATGTCGGAGTTGGTCGGCATAATCGTCGATGTCTTGGGGAGGTTCTTCGGGGGAGCCAAATGCCAAGTCGCATGGTAATCGCAGCTCCTTTCCGAATAGGACCCTGGCTGGGGTCAGGCCTGTACTATTATGTAAAGCAGAGCGATATGACAACAGGAATAGGGGAATATGCTCATCCCAATCACGCTGGTTATTGCTGACGACCTTGGATAGGTGTTGTTCCAAGGTCCTGTTGAATCTTTCCACCATTCCGTCTGATTGTAGGTGTAATGGTGTTGTTCTCGTTTTCCTGATCCCCAACATCGTGCAGACCTTCTGGAATACATTCGATTCGAAGTTACGCCCCTGGTCTGAATGTAATTCCATCGGGACGCCAAACCGGCTGAATAGTTGTTCTACTAGCACCGTCGCTACCGTGGTTGCCTCTTGGTTGGGTATCGCATATGCCTCAGGCCATTTGCTGAAGTAATCCATTGCGACCAGAATGTATTTGTTCCCCCTCTCAGACTCGGGAAACGGACCGGCGACATCGATGGCAATTCTCTCAAATGGGACGCCCACATTGTACTGCTGCATTCTGCCCTTGGTCCGGGTCTTCGGGCCCTTACTGGCGGCACATGTGGCACATTTGCGGCACCAAGCTCTGACGTCTTCGAAGTAATTCACCCAGTAGTACCGCTGGCGAACGTCTAGGGTTTTATTCATGCCCAGGTGGCCTCCGGTAATTCCATCATGTACTTCGGTCAGGATGACTGGTACCTTTTTCTTCGGAACTACCAGTTGGGACTTGGTTTCTCGCCCATCAGCGCTTTCCCAAACTCGCTTGAGCATTCCATTGTCTACTCGTAGAGAGTCCCACTGAGCCCATAACGATTTCAGCACGCCGGAGTATCTAGCTACCTCGTCCCATCGTGGCCTGGGTGCCCTTCTCATTTTGAGTGACAAGATTGGTTCGATGTCTGGATCAGCCATTTGGTCCTGGATGCACTGTTCCGTTGTCCAGTCTTCATTGGCCTGCACTCGGATCTGCCTGATGGAGATACCCTCTCGCTGTTCCGTCTTCAAACAATGCTTGCATTCTGCTCTACAGGGTCTTCTGGATAGGGCATCGGCATTATTGTGCAACCGGCCGGCACGGTGTTCCACCTTGAAGTCGTATTGCTGTAATTTCTCCATCCATCTGGCCAGTTGTCCTTCCGGTGTCTTCATGTCCAGCAGCCATTTGAGTGCGGCATGATCTGTTCGGATTAAGAAATGGCGACCATACAGGTATTTGTGGAAATGGTCTACAGCCCTTATTATTGCAAGAAGTTCTTTTCTGGTGACGCAATAATTTCTTTCTGGCTTCGAGAATCCACGGCTGTAGTACTCGATCACCCTCTCTTCACCATCTTGCACCTGGGATAGGACGGCCCCCAAACCTGTGTTGCTGGCGTCTGTGTCTAAGATGAACTTGCCGGACTGTGTAGGAAAGGCTAGGATTGGGCTGGAACATAGTGCTGCCTTCAGTCGCCTGAATGATGTTTCGCAATCCTGATTCCAATGGAAGGTCTCTTTATCAGTGGTCTGCCGATGTAGAGGGGCGGCGATGGTGGCAAATCCCTCAACAAAACGACGGTAGTATGAACAGAAGCCCAAGAAGCTTCGGAGTTCATGTTTGTCTCTTGGAACTGGCCAATCACGGATGGCTTCTATCTTGTCTTCGTTGGTGCGGATTCCTGACTCGGACACTACGTGGCCCAAAAACTCTACTTCTTTTTGAAACAAGGAACACTTCTTCGGATTGAGTCTCAGGTTGGCGTTATTAATTCTGAAGAATACTTCGCCCAGGTTCTTCAGATGGTCGTCGAATGTCTGGCCCATGACTAGAATGTCGTCGAGGTACACTAAGCACGTCCTCCATGTTAACCCGCTCAGTACATACTCCATTAGCCTCTCAAATGTAGCGGGTGCATTACATAACCCAAAGGGCATGACCGTGAACTGAAACAGCCCTTTACTGGTGGAGAACGCTGTCTTCTCTCTGTCGTTTGCGTGCAGACCAACCTGCCAATATCCACTTTTTAGGTCTAGTGTGGAGAACCAACGGGAGCCTGCTAGTGTGGTCAAAGTGTCATCGATTCGGGGTAGTGGATAGCTGTCTTTCTTCGTGACATCATTCAGCTTTCTGTAATCCACGCAAAATCGGGTGGTTCCATCTTTCTTTTTAACTAGCACGACGGGAGCAGACCATGGACTGATGGATGGCTCAATAACTCCATTTTGTAACATGGACTCGATGTTTTCCTCGACTGCCTGTTGTTGCCCCAATGGTAGTCGTCTAGGTGGTATTCTGATGGGTTGAGCCTTTCCGGTATCTATTCGATGCTGGATGATGTTGGTGCGACCGGTAGTTCCATTTTACTGTTAAAAATTTGCCAGTGTTTTGTGATAAATTGCTTGGCTTTCTTCTGGTTCTCTGGTGTCAAGTGTGTCAAGTGGTCAGCAAACTGTTGTAGGAACTCTTTATCGGGCCCTGTCTCATTCACCGACGTCTGGTACTCTTCTTCGCAATTGATGATGGTCTCTACTGGCTCGAAACAAGCTATCTCTTGACCATTGGCAATTCTAATGTCGTTGTTGGACAAATTCAGGACTCTGATTGGTATATCTCGTCCGGTTTTAACTATAGCCCGTCCAACTAAGTAGTCATGAGCTGAGTGTACGGGCTCCACCATTCCAACGCAGCTCCCAGGATTGCTGTCTAGCTGCCCATGAATAATCTGTTCTGTTCGACCGAGAATTCTAGCTGAAGACTTTGCCACAATTTTTATGGGCGTGAATGATGTGTTGACGGGCCGTGCCAATACAAATTCCTAATTCAGGAACCGAAGAACATCATATCTCGGGTCGAACATAAATCCATGCTGGCTAATTAGGTCCATTCCCAGTATAAAATCGTCCTCAATATTCGCTACCAGGACCCTATGCCGGATCATGTTGTCCCCTATCTGTAGCACGACATCTGCCTCACCCTGTATGGACATGGACTCGCCGGTGACTGTTCTGAGCTGGATGTTATTGGTAACTGGCCGAATTTCTGATGCTCTCAAAACCCTGGACTTGGCAATGGACACAGCGGCGCCGGTATCGATGGTGATGGTAACTGCTCGCCCGTTGATGGTGCCTCTGATGACTAGGCTGCCGCTATCTCTGCAGAATCCCCGGATGGATAACGTTTTGGGGGCTGGTGGAGGGACAGTCAGCATTCGCCCCCCTATGCTGACTGAATGACGGTCCCTGGACATGTGGCTGTTTTGTTGGTTACCCCTGGTCGGTGATTGTTCAGGTGGCCTCACTCGACAATCACGTTGGAAGTGCCCTGTCCGTCCGCAGCGGTAACATGCCCCTCTGGTGCCAGTTCTTTGTGACCTTTCTAGTATTTTGTTCAGACCAGCCAGCAGCGCTTGAAATGGTGACTCTGACTCTTCCTGGTTGAAGGAAACTGCTCGGACCCTCGGCTTGGACATGTTCATGACGGCCTCTACTTCCAAAGCCCGAAGTAGAGCTTCACTACTTTTCTTGACGCCACTCAGTCTTAAATTTCTTTGTACTTCCACATCTCTGATGCCGTTTATGAAACTCTGTGTGGCCAACTGGTCTTTCGTTTCCTCTGGCAGGTCTGGGTAGGACAAGTGAACTAACCGTCTAATTTCCGCTTCGAATTCTTGGAGGCTTTCACCGGATTTTTGCGTTTTTCCACTGAGTTGGACTTGGTATACCTGGCTCAAGGATTGATTGTCGTAGCGTTTGTCTAGGATAGCGATGATCTTGTCGAAATTGCCTTGTTCATCGACTGGAATGCTCTGGAGGAATTCTAGGGCCGGACCTCTTAAGGAAATTACCAGAGATGTGGATTTTTCATGATTATCCCATCCATTAGCTGTAGCCACGGCCTCAAATTGCCGTTTATACATGGGCCAAGATGAACTGCCGTCGAATGTGGGTGGTTTACTAAAGGAACCTTTGGTACTCACGGTGTTCTGGTATTTTCCTCGCTGTAAGTCCTGTTGCATTTTTTTGATTTCTGTTTCTACCTTGTTTTGGATGGCACAGATTTTATCTTGTACTTCAGTGTGTACTGTTTGCTTGATGGAACTGATTTGATCTTGAACTGTATCTTGAATTGAACTGATTTCAAATTTTACCTGACTTTGGATGGAATCAAGATCATCTACTTTTGTTTCAAGAGTATCCACGGTATTTTTTATGGTCTTAATGTCATCATTTATCTCTTTTATATCTGACTCAACTATTTGCATTCTTTCATTAACTGTTTCATTAACTTGTCCTACTATTTGCATTAATTGTTCGAATTGCAGTTGTCTTTTCTGTTCAGTTTCGTGTCGATTTAATTCAATTTGATCTTGTTTTTGTTCAAATATTTTAAAATCATTTTGTCGCTGTTCTATCAGATTTTGTTGTTCACTTTTCATCGTGGAAACAAGATTTTCTAATTCTATTTTACGTTTTTCATCGATATTAGTGACAAGATTTCCTAACTCAATTTTAATTTTGTCATCAAAAGATTTCACTAACCTTTGTTGAATTTCTTCTTGATGTTGTTTCTCCTTCTTGTCACGTTTTTCTAGAATCTGTGCTATTTTCTCGTCTAGTCCCTCCGTAACCTGTTTGATCATTTTTCTGGTAGTTTCGTCGGTTTTTTCCATACTTCGAGTTTCCATGAATCAAATTACGATTTTAACTGACTTAATCCTTCACTTCTAACACCAAATTGCAATATACTTCGTGGGTTCAATTAAAAATCATAAAACTAATATGCACTCTCACTTTTCTAGAACTTTATTTACATCCAAACAGCTGATTCAAAAATACAATAATAATCTCATATAAGCTAGTCGTCGCGGTATCACTGCCCTGCGATCGTGGTGTGCTTCTTTTATATCACCAGCGTAGAATTCTCCAGTAGAAATCATCATAGTTCCTTCCGCTGCCGAGTCTTTTCGAGAATCGTATTTTTTTGTCGTAAAGCGTTTGTTGTGCTGAAATGACACAGGGTCGGCTTTGGGTAAATTTCGTAACAATATAAATAACTGTGTTTAATGTTTATAAGTTTATAACAACTTAAAGTATTCATATCATAAACTATTACAATCTCATCTAGGTCAGCGGAAATTTATTTATCAGTTCCCACTAGCTGTTATCTTCAAGCCTGGCAATATATAGTAGTATTTGTTTATAATAATGACAACTGCAATTAGACCTATTCAGTTGTTATTGTATTCAGATTATAAACCACTGCAAGCTACATATAGAGCAGCGGGAATAGATTTACGAGCTCCCATTAGTTGTTACCTTCAAGTGGGAGAATACATGGTAGTTGATTTAGCAATTCAGTGTGAACTAATTATTGTGGACGACTTACTTCCAAATCGGGTTTATCACTACGCTGTGGTATCGAAATTGGCAGTTGATATATTGATAAAGAAGGCACAATAAAGGTTGTAATCTATAATTGTTCCAGTACAGATTGTTACTTCCATCAAGGAGATCAAATAGCTAAGTTAATTTTTGAGAAAATGACATCCCCACAAATAGAAAAAATTTATGCCATATCAAGAGAATGTACTAATGTTTTGAAATATTGGAAATTATCCGATCGGGCATACGATATTGAAAAACCCATAAAATCATATTCCGTTGGATTTTTATTAAGAACTCCTATTGATATTACAAAGTACAGATTTTTGGTAACGTTAGATCTCGGTATCTGTTTATCATTGGGGTGTTATGGAAGGATATCAAGTATCGAAACAAATTCTCGAAAATTTGGTATCGAAATTGGTGGTGGAGTTATTGATGAAGATTATCGAGGTAACTTGGGAATTTTATTATATAATCATTCAAATGCGGACCGTCAATTTAAACGTGGAGACGTTACAGCTCAATCCTATTTTTTACCCCAGTTTGCAATTTACAGACATCGCAGCCCTGGAAAACAATAGTAAGCGCGGTAGCGATGGTTTTGGATCTTGTTATCAAACCCAAAAAACACATATCAGAAATCCGAATAAGTTTTTATAGAATCATATCATTTTAATATATATAATAAACTTATTTGTGTAAAAATAAAATAAAAAATTTAAAAGCATTACGTTTTATTTTAAAAGATTCAAAAAATACTTTTTAAATCACTTGTTGAAGAAATGTGTTCCTATTTTTGCAATAAATGTAAATAACTACATTTTTTAATTTTATATTTTATGTATCTTGTCAAATTTATAAACTGCATCATACAAAAGTAATGGGTTTATCAAATTTTATTCCCCCCTCGAATATTGGAAACATTTCAAATAAAAAAAATATTTAATCATGACTTATTCATTAAATGAAATTCACCTGTTGATTTACGCCGTTCAAGAATATTGTGCTCCTAATTTTGTAATAGATGTAAATAATAAACAATGTAAATTTTCAATTTTATATTTTCCATTCAATAAACCTTATGATACAAAATTCATATGTTTTTCAAATCTTATTTTCTTCCTGAATATTGACAACAATTCAAATAACAAAAATATTTAATTATCATGTCCAATTCATTTAATGACAGACAACAAATACTTGTTGACATTATACCTTTTTCTTATGAAGTTCCAATTATAAATGTTAAATAATATTGATCAGTTTTTAAACAAAAAGAAAATAAATAAATATTTTCAAATTTTATTTTCTCCCCGAATATTGAAAACAATTCAAATAACAAAAATATTTAATTATCTTGTCCAATTCATTTAATGACAGACAACAAATATTTGTTGATTTTATACCTTTATTATTCTTATGAAGTTCCAACTATAAATGTTAAACAATATTAATCAGTTATTAAACAAAAATAAAATAAAAATCAATGTTAGATTATCAAGATCTTCCAAAGTTTCTATAGTATGTATTGTACCTCGAATATTAGCCTTAACGCGACACCCACAGTACCATACATTCTTTTTACCCAGTTTGGTTTTTGCGTCCTTGAGTAAGATATATTTGGCTATGGTCATATCTTCAAATATTACTATAGAAGATCCTCTTAATTTTTTTCGATTTTGTAAGATTTCCAATTTGGTTTTGTATTGGACAGTTGTCACAAGTACAGGTCTCGGTTTACAATTTTGACTTGATCCAATTCTCAAACAATTTTCAAAATCACTTTCTGTAACATTTATTCCTAGCTTGTTTTTCAATATCCATATTTTCTCATAAACCACATATTCTAATGGAATTTCTTTTTATGTGCTGATTCAATTTTTCTATTTTACACTTGAATTGCTCATTAATCTGTTTTTGGGCTTTTAATTCTTGCATTATTTTATCCATTTGTTGTTTGATTTGCTCGACATCAAATTTTTGTTCCTCTTGACTACAAATAAAAGTGGTAAATTTTTCATCATTAAATAATTCACTTATAGTTTCTTTAACTATCATTTTAATGTCACTAATTTGCCCTCTAGTAAATGGCATTTCAGGTCATTGATTAAAAATTACTTTGTGTAAAACTTAAAATTTTTTATTATGTTTAAATGTTATTGCTTAATGTAATGTTTTTACTTTAAAACTGTTAAATATTTATTTTTAGTAATTTCAAGCAAAAACCTGAATTAGTTTTGTATCAGCAATCTCAAATTTATGTGCTACAAACTTGTTATGTGGGATCTAGAAAAATGACAAATAAACAAGTGGATGCTTATATTATATACTTTAGAGAGAAGGGATATAATGTGTAATATGGGTGGGGTGGTATCTAAATAACAAATTTAATAAATATTTTCATCAATACCAATTTTGTAATTTATTTTAATCAAGGATATTTAATAGCACAATTATTTTCTGTGGAAATGGCATCTACAGAAGTAGAGAATATTGTCACACTAAAAGAATACACCAATGTTTTAAAAAATATTGGAAATTTTCTGAACGTGCTTTCAATATTGAAAAATCTGTAAAAAGAACTGCTATTGACATTACAATAAAGGCAAAGGACAGACTTCTGGTAATGTTGGATCTTGGTATTTGTTTACCACAGGGCTGTTATGGAAGGATTTCAAGTATTGAAATCAACTCTCAGAAATTTGGTATTGAAATCGGAGGTGGAGTTATTGATGAGGATTATCCAGGTAACTTGGGAATTTTATTGTATAACCATTCAGATGTGGAGTGTCAATTTAAGCGTGGAGATAATATAGCACAATTGATTTGTCACCCCATTTGTTATCCCAGTTACAGACCCGGAATATATGGAAAACAATACCGATTCCAAAAGCAATGTTATTGGATCTTCTTAATAATATGTCAACCCCAGATAAATGTAATATTAATATATGTGTCAGATAATTTTATCTTTTAAAAACAAAATAAAATATTTAAAATGTATTGTATTATTATAAAGTTATTACCTATTATATATTATTTTACTTCTAATCTTCATTTCTGAGTAAACATTATTTCTAAAAATGTTAGTGAATTCTTAATGAATTCATAGTTGTCTTCTTTATGCAATTAATTAAAATATAACCTTTGATATATCATACACAAAGAAAATTGAATATTGACCAACAAAACTCTCCCAACACATCATTTTAATAAATAATAATATTTGGATGATTTTATTACAATAGACTTTTTCTGTTGACAATCTAACATGCATTTTCTGGTATTAACAAATTTCATTTCTTCAATACAGCCCATATCTAAGTATACTTCTATTTCTTGATCTATTAATTTCTATAATTGTCTATGATTGATTCATTACAGTCTTCCAAGCTGTTTTGCCATAATTTGGTGGAGTTTTTCTACATTGGTTATTATCCCATAAAAACACTGAATAATATTTTACCGGTATATTGCAATATTTTGGGTAGCACTTTTATATCGTTATGCGGGCTTATTTTTGCCAATTTTTCAGAAAACGTTAAAAAAGCCTTAAAAACCACTTTTTGAGAAAATTTTTAAATAAAATTTGTCGAATGTAACCTATATTTAGGCAATCTTAGAACGCACTATGTAAAAATTTCATATATTTTAAAGTTTTAAGGGTCTCACAACTGACATGGAACACAAAGTTTGATGATAACCTCACAATTTATACACTTAGAGTAAATACTTCCGGAGCTACCCAGTAATGAGAGTAATGTAGTGATATTGCAATACAATTAGGAACAGAGAGCAATAAAGCCACCAACATACTATTTCACCAGATGGGATCAACTAACAGCCAACTGTGAAATAGTCTGTTGCTGTATTTACTACGCTCTCGTTCTAGTCTTGCTTCAATTTTTGTGCACTGCAGGCTATTTCCAGGTGTATAGGTTGCAAATTTAGCTATGGTTAACACATAGAATTCAATCCGAGGATAAGTACAAAAAACTGCAAATTTAAATGACAACAATGAGAAACATACCTTGATTTGTTGAAGCAGATGATGACAGAAACGGGAAAATGGGACTTGAAGAATAACACTAAACACCATAAGTGAATTTTATGGCCTCAACCAAGGCCATAAATTCTTCTTTCTTATCTTTCTTTATGCTTCTTCTCCACAAATATTCCATAATGTAATTGGGCAGGGCTTCACCATGGTAAAAGTTGTAATTTTTGAAGAATTGCTTTACCACTCTCCATTGGGCCCCTATCCTCTGAGTATGTGTACCATCAGGTGCCACAAAGGGATTGTGAGGGTCACTATTATTTACTTTTTTATGAATGTATCCATGTTCAGCAAGACAATCATAGGCTCTCCAATAGTCTGTATGGATGATGGAACCCTCTGCGACATGTTTCTGGATTAGAGGTGGCAGCACTTCGGCAGACCTGACATTATCAGGACAAACTTCTAACCGTAAGTCTTCACTCCCATCTTCAATGAAGCCGATTACCCAGTTGCCCTCAATGTGTCGCCCTAAAAGTTTTGTGTTACTTGTTCAAGTTGTTCGAAGAAAAATTTTTCGTTACCTAAACAGCAAAGCATTGATTGTATCTTGAGCGTTATAGGTGGTCTTGTGTCACATCATTGAATAGTGTTGCCTAAAGGCATACCACAACAGCAGGCAAAGGAACAACCTTCCCCCCCGCGGGGGGAGGGGAGGGGGCATTTAGGCAACACTATTCAATGATGTGACACCGGACCACCTATAACGCTCAAGATACAATCAATGTTTTGCTGTTTAGGTAACGAAAAATAAATGAGTAAGGTTTTTAATGCATGTTTTAACTAACCTTTGTTGTACTTCCTCTTCCCGAATTTACTTTCGTCGACCTGGACTATCTTGCCTGGCCCACCTATTTTGCCTTTAACATTTTGTTGGTGTAACTGGTATAACCCCACAGTTTCCCCACAGTAATTGTACCAGTCGGCGAGAGTCGCAGATGAGAGTTTCTGAGGTCGATGTCGGTCCTGTTCCTTCATCACGTGTTCGTACGAGTGTCGGGTGGCATAACAATACATCAAATGAAATATTTGGCCCAAAGGAATTCTGGCGTCATCAAACCAAGTGTCTTTGGTGCGTGACACTCGGTTTTTGCCCCTGCATGGCCCCTTATTACATTCGAACATCACTAACTTCCCAAGACTCGTATTAATTTTCATCGGCACCCGATGCCTCCAACACATCTTGGAATTGGAAAGTAAGCCGTGTTGTTCGGCAAAAGCCACACATTGTTCGTGGGTAGTTAATTCTTCGTTAAGTCTGCGCAAATTCCATTCAGTTTCACCAAAGGTCTCAATGTTTCTTACTTCGTCTACACACCGATGTTCAGGTGTAGAACCACCCTGGCTACACCCCGCCGCACTTGTTGATGGTACATTTTCCGCCATTTTCATAAAATTCACAATACAAACACACTATAAAGCACCGCACAATATTTCCTTGTTGACTCAATAGTAATCAATAGGGGTTTCCGCGGAAGCCGTTCTGAATCGGTTCAACGGTAATATTACCGTAATTTTCTGAAAACGCCGTTCGCGGAACAAAATTACTGAAAATGAACCGATATAGAACTAAGTGAACGAATCCCAAATGAAACAACGTCCTATAGACGATAACACCCGGTAACAATATTGTATTGTGAACCAAATCTATTGTTATAAAATTTGGTGATCTGGGTTACAGTAGTCTTGAGTTCGGTGTTCGCGGTAAGCAGTTATTGGTTCTGAATCGATTCTGAATCGATTCAAATGGTTCTTGCTCTGAAGCAAGGATTTTTCGTTCTATCAACTATCTAAAAGCTCTAAGAATTATGCGCTTCCACCTGATTTCTAACCCACTCGGCTGCCCGAAGTCTATCGAAGTACGTTTAGTTCAGCTTTCGTTTGAATTTGAATTTAGCAGTTGGAGTTAAGTGAAAATAGCCAAAATTTCGTCTGTAAATTATTTTTAAGTTAACGTAGAAGAAATAAAATTGTTGCAATTTTATTACTAATTCCTGTTAGAACTTAAAATAGAATTTTTTCAGAAATAATATTTTTAATTAACAAAGATATTGGACTACAGTTTGTTTAGTGATGAGGACTGATGGATATTTAGAAGTATATAATATAGGTACTAGAAGTGCCACAATAAATACAAAAATAATCAATTAGCAGAATTGATACCCAAAATTAAATCATTATTATAATCTTTTATGATTTGCTGCCAGTTAAGTAATTTAAAATATGTTGTTGACTGGTTTAACGTAAATAAAAAATATACTAGATAGGTAGGTAATTAATTTGTGCAGAATGAGTACCTTTTAATATTTAAATTTTTTACTTTGTGTTTAGGTACCTAACAAAATTGAATGTGTTATTTACTGTCTAGAGTTATATTTCGTTATAATTATTTTTAACTTTTTAGTAATACTTGGAAGTCGGTTACATTTTTTTAAATGTTTTATTCTAAAATACTTTAGCATGTTCTTGGAGTGAAAATATCCTTTGCCATTTTTTTAATAATACAATTTAAAATTTTCTAAATAGGTAGGATTATAATTTTTAATAAAGACACAGATATAACCAGGTCCTAGCTTTGTATACCACTACATTTTCAGAAATTTTTTAATTGGAAAAAAATTTATTCCAAGCTAATTTAAAAATACACATTTAATTATATACCAATGCACATAAAGATTAGAATAATGAGGTTGGGGTAATTTTCTGTTGAAGTAAATGAAATCTTAAGTCCAGATAAGCATTTTCCTTAACATCAGAAGGCATATATCAGAATTTAATAAGTGAATGTGAAATTTAAAAAAGAGGCAATTTTTACTTTACTTTCGTTTTCAAAGTCGAATTTTACAGCCGATATAGTAGCTTGCCAAATATTTAAAGGCCGATATGTTAGAATTTGGCATAGATTATTTTATATGTAATTGTGATGTAAATAAATTGGTCAAGTGCGAGTTGGACTCGCATACTTAGGGTTCCGTACCACCTTCAAGATTGTAATATTCCAGTTTCAGACAAGCAGGTAATGAGTGCATTTTTTTATATTTGCCCTAATATCTTTTAAAGGAAGCGTTTTGAATTTATAAAAAATATACACTTTCATTTTCCACACATAGACTTTTTATTTTATTTGCTTCAGGGTTCGCTTGATTTTTATAAGAATACATATGTATTTAATTTTCTAATTTGGCCCCCAAAAATTAACATTAGAGTTTTATTTTACTAATAAACTGTCTCCATTTTGAGGCTCTGTAGAAGATATAGGTCAAAATAGTTCAAGTTTTAAATAATCAATTATTAAATATATTATTCAAATTATTTAAAAATACAAATCAAATATATATTTCTAAATTTAAATAGTGTAGTTTCTAAACTTTTAAACAAATAATGATTTAAAAATATGATATATTTGTAATTCACATAATGAGCCTTTTGAAAATTGAAATTTTATTTTCCACTTAATTGTATAATTTGTCCCTAAAATTACTATGGAGGTTTTCTAATAATTTTTCTTAAAAATTTCAAGTGAGCACCAGTACTCCTAATTATTTTCAAAATGTTAGGTAGTATAGTTTCGGAAATAAGGCGAAAAATGAGAATTTTTTATATCTTTATGTTAATATCTTGTAAACAATTAATTTCAAAAATTTGAAAAATATGTATTTGTATTCCTCATAATAATCATTTGATGTATTGCATGTTGCGATAATTTGTTTTTTTACTCTCTTCGAGGTGTCATCTCGCGTGTTCAAATTTGTTTTTTTTTTATTTTCGGTTTAATTCTATAATTATAATAAATATTTATTAAAGAAAAAATAAAAAATATATTAGTATGCGTCATAATGACCCCTTTGATTTAATATATTACTTGTACGTTTAAACAATTATAATTTTTTATTTTCCATTTAATTCTATAATTTACCCCCAAAATGAATATTAGGGGTTTCTCCTTATTTTTCCAGTAAAGTTCAGGTGAGGCACTATACCTGTATTTTTTTCAAAACTTTACAGCTTATGGTTTCGGAGATAAGGGGGGAGGGAGGAACAGGTAAATTTTTTTATATTCTTGTTAATATCTTTTAATTAATTTATTTTAAAAATATGGAAAAAATATATTTGTTTTCGTCATAATGAGCCCTTTCATTTGATATATAACATTATGGGTTAGAAACAATTTTAATTTTATATTTTCCATCTAATTCTGTAATTTGCACCCAAAATTAAAAGTAGAGGTTTTTCCTTATTTTTCCAGTAAACTTCAGGTCAGACCCTATAGCTCTAATTTTTTTCAAAACTTTACGTTTTATAGTTTCGGTGATAAGGGGGGGGGAATCGGTAAATTTTGGTATATTTTCGTTAATATATTTTTAGTTATTATTTTAATATGAAAAAAATATGTTTGTATTCCCCAGAATCTGACCTTTCATTTGATATATTTCATGAGGCCTTTGAAAAAATTTTAATTTTTCAATTTTCATTTAATTCTATAATTTGCCCCCCAAAATTAATATTAATGGTTTCTCCTTATTTTTCCGGTGAAGTTCGCGCAGCGATCTATATTTACTATTTTTTCAAAATTTTAGGCTCAGTAGTTTCGGTGATCCCCCTAGAAGTACCCCTAAAATCCAAAATTTCTTCATCCGATCAGAAGTACATATCGTAATTTACTTCTGATAGGGTCACCAAACTATACAGTAGTTCAGGAGAAAATTGCTGTGATGTGACAGAGGCAGAAATCCTGAGTGATATTATAAGGGTATCCGTACATTGTATATACGGAACCCTAAAAACGTATAAATGCACAGTTAGACTTTATGAAATTAAACAGGCGCATTTCGTTATATTTTCAAAATGTTTGAAGTTTGAAAGCCTATGCAGTTTACTAAATATTGAATGTCGGATAACCTGAAAATATGAAATAGATTATTGTTTTAAAGAAATGAAATAATTACAATTTTAAAGAAATGCTCATTTACATTTTATCAAAATAAAGATGTGAATTTCCTTACATTTGCAAAAAGTTTAATTTTACAGCCCATATAGCTTGCAAAATATAAATTTGTCACCTAATATTTTTGAAATAAATGCAAAAATCAAAATTTTAAAGAAATGAATATTTAGATTTTATCAAAATTAAGATGTGCATTCCATTACATTTCCAAAAAGTTTCATTTTACAGCCCATGTAGCTTGCTAAATATTAATACCAAAATATTCTCAGATTTTTTTGTCGTTTGTTGGCTACTTTCAAGGTAGTAATATTTATAGGGTCAGTAATTTTTAAAATTTTTTTAGCTATAATTATGGTCTATATGCCCTTTTGTGGAGTCATTAGTATTAAATTTTTAGACAAATATAGTGATATTCATTCAATATTTGAAAATTTAAATTCAGGAGATATTTTCAATTCCTAAAAACTTACAGGTTGTTCATGCGCACCGTTTAACCCATAGAAATTAACCACAAAATGATTTTTACAGATGACATGAAACAAAACAATATGTGAACTCCGGTGATCCGATTTAGGGACAGAACAAAAATTGAACTAAAAATAATAAACCGATTCTGAATCGATTCAGAACGGCTTCCGCGAAAACCCCTAATAACGAAATAGGACGAAGCCAAACAAAGCAACCCTTAAATAAAGAAGGTGATTCATAAACCACGAAATCGCTGAGTTCTGTGTAAAATTCTACATTATTTACAGCTCTATGTTCTATGGCAATTATGACTGACCACGTGATTGACGACAAATAAGCATTTTAAATGTCAAAAATCAATGTTTTTCTGAGTGCAATTACAAAATTATCAAATGTGAAAATACCAGTTTCCTTGTGGAAAAAAGTGTTGCAGAGGCACTCTTAAGGCCCCCTCAACGTTTAAAACAATTTCTGAGTAAAAATTCCCGCATAAAGATATAAAAGTCAAGCCAATCTCCAAAATAATAAATTTGTTTTTCAAATGTTCCACATTTTTGCATTTAAACAAAATTATTAAAATTTTTATTTTCCTGTATGTTGTTAACTTAGTGAAATATTTTGAGGTTATCCGAATTGTCACCTGACGAAAGTATTACAATTCATAGAGACATATAAGACAACAATGCAATTAGTCGTAGAGTTCTTTTTATGATTAATAAACATGAAAAATAAATAAATACTCATTATATTCGGTATTTTATACATGATTAATGATAAATTAGATAATTTATACTCATAATATAAGTGTTTATTAATATAAAACTTTTACTAGTAAATCTATACAATTCAAATTTTCACACTTTAAAACTTAGGGCGTCAAAGTATGAAATAGGATACTTTGACTAAGATTTCACTTTGACGGTAGCAGTCCCATTAATGTCATAAGGGAAAACCTAGGAAAAACCCTTAGAGCATGTACTTTCTAGAGATAGCCTGCAGTGCACAAATGTCGTGGTAAGACTAAGGAGAGAGAGGGCAATAGAGAGGGCAAGAGGCTATTTCACTCGTTTGGGAGTTGCTTCCAATGAAATACGTTTAGCATGTTGTTCATTGGCTGCTTCCACCCATGCACGGGTAACTATATAGGAATTGTCCGTTCAGAGTTTCAACCAGTTGGTTAATAAAGACAGATATACACCCAATTATATCGACCCTTGTCAAAATCTTCAGTCGCCGCTATTTCACAAATAGAATAAGTTGGTTGCGTGGATTGTGTCCATGAATATATTTATCTCTTACTTTTATATATACAGTAAAAGACAAACATTTAGAAATAAAGAAACTACTGTTATGTGAAAATATAGGTAAACATGTTCCGTGTTCTGGTTTGATAAATTTGTCGGTATTTTCAATTTCTAATTTCTGTTGTTTATGGAATTGTAAATTGCTGTAAGTTAAGTTGATGCTCTCAAATTTCATTTTATTTTGTATTCATTAAAATGCTAATCTATAGCTGTGTTCCCTTTTTTGGAAATACTAGTTTAAATTCAGTCATGCACTGATTCCAAAAGAAACTGAGGTAAATAAAATAATTTTCTGAAAATATGTCACTGTATTTACTAAATAATATTTATATTTTGTATAATAAAAGAAATATATTTGCATCTACTTCAAATTTGGGTCAACCAGACTAATAGCAGTAAACTGTTGAACAAAACGCCCCAACAAATTAGGATGTCTTACAGACTGTGTGATGCTGCTCACTTTTCCTCAGAAAGCAAGATTTGTTGGGGCTTAACAAGGAAATCGAACTTAAATTTGGTGCCATTCCTTCATTATTTCATAATCATGGTACATAATTTATTTCATAATAGTTTTGATGTCAGTACAGTACATTATTGTACAATTTCTTAGATGAGAAAACTAAGGAGAATGTTAACCCTGATTTGCAAAGTGAATAGGATAATATTTGCTTAGATTTACCTTTGCAACGGCTTTGAGGGAATTAAAAATACCACCTGCTGCTAATTTTGAACATGGAAATATATCAACAGCAAAAAATAGAAGAGGTAAAAATATTACTACAGTTTAATAATATGTTTAATATATAAATATATTTTTAGATATCAGGAGGCCATCTCACCGTCTAAGAACTGTTAAAGCCAAGATCATGAATCAATCAAAAAAGGTCGATTGGGATAAAGACAAACATGTAAACTTCAATAAAAATTGTTTACTATTGTATTTCCTTTCATTTTATAACTGTTTAAACATAATAATTAGTCATCCTGTATTTCTGATTGCAACTTGGTAAAAGATGCAGTCAGAGATTAGGATGACTAAGAATTTAAAAAATACAATGTATTTAATATTAATCCGTCTTTAAATTTTCCGCCTTGTATGTTTCTTCAACCACTCACTTGAGCGCTGTAATCTAGTGAACATGGTTTGCACGGAGAGTTACCTATCTATATACATATATAAATCTATTATCTATACTTCCACCCACTAAGTGAAATAGCCTCTTACTGTCTCGATTGTCCTCTCTTTCTAGCGTTGCCACGATTTTATGCTTGACAGTAGGCTTGGGTCGTTCGTGAATGAGTCGTTCAAAACGAACGACTCCTCTACATGTGCCACGAATGAGCGGCACAGTTTAGTCAAATAGCTCGTTCAGTTCGCCATTAAAAGAGTGATTCAGCTCGAGCGAGTCGAGAGTCATAGGATGTGCTGAACATTCAACGTTCAATCTTTCGACCGGCACAGTCACCTCGGCTCGGAGCAGTGGAGAGTAAAGAGCCGTCAGCCGTCTGGTTGATGAGATGAAAGGTATTATTTTAAAATTTAGTCGGAAGGTTTTATTTTCAAGGAATCCATGACTAGGTATTTAAAATTTTTATTATCACAAGCACTAAGGCACAGGATTGTTATTGTTTTGCAGTGTTTTTGTTATATAAATTTCTATTTGGGTTATAAGTAAGCATAATAATTTTATTTGTTTTGAGAGTTTAGAACGTTTACATTTTAATGTTTAGAGTTTTTTCTTATTTTTGTTACCAAAATATAAAATTTACGTAAGTTAATGATCTGAAAAACTTTAATATTATATAAATCCGCCTAAGGCTAAACGGCTCTGTTTTAGGAGATGGTTCAAATGAACGACTCATTGTGAATGACTCGTTTTGGTGAGCTGAACGAAATGAGCCGGCTCACTAAAAAGAGTCATAAAACCCAACGCTACTTGACAGGCTATATCTAGATGGTAAATGATCTAAGGAAAAACCTTATGAACTATGCCGATACTGAGTTTTTCAAAAGGATATGACCATTAATAATTTCTTCCTTAATTGTCGGTAACCAGATACGATAGAATTCTACAGAAGTAGAAGCGATACAATAAACGTCTTCATTCAAAAGAATAAGGGCAGGCTCTTTTATTTTTCGTTTTGTGTTATGTTGTTCTTTGTGAAGTAAACTTGAATTGTCAAATGGTATTTTATGGCCTAGGTCCCATGCATGTTCACAAACTTTCGATTTTTTAAATTGTCGTTTCTATTATTAATTCATGTGTTCATTTATTCGTACGTTTATTGGTCTCGATGTTTCTCCAATATGTTTTTTGAGTTCTGAGTTTTGTTGGTTGGTTGGTTGGTGATATTAGTTATTTCACTGTATTTCTTGTTTGGAATGTTGTTTTAACATTAAATTTGCTGCCCACTTTTTTCAATCTTTCTGACAGATCCTGTATATATGGGATAGTTGTAACTGTAATGTGGCTGTCCTAAGTAGCAGTGTTAATAACCCTGTTGAAAAAATCCCATACAATCCCTTACATACCCACAGAATCTGCATCTGGCAAGAAAATGTGGCATATAAAAGTAATTTTTGGCCCTATCGGAACTTATCTGCAAGTCCAATAAACCAAGTTTTCGTTATTGGAATTAATGGGATTTTAACGTATGTCGTAATCGCATGGATTCTATATGTAGGTAACCTGTGGGAATGCAGCCGTTTCTATTGTAGACCTTTAAAATTATGGCGCATACGCGTATTTCCTAATACAAAATAAAACACGTTTCTAATGGTTTTTCCATAATCAGTAAGTTTAATGTTTCCCATTTTGCAACAGCTATATTAAACTATCTAGAAATTAATAGGAAATTGGAAGAATTTGAAAGGGAGATCTTCAGAATTTTATGTGGGGCTCCTAGGTGCGACTTTGTTATAAGAACTTTCTTGGTTCAGTGATCCTATTAAAACCATAAGGGAAAACCTAGGAAAAACCTTATGAACTATCCCGATATTGGGTTGTTCACAAGCACATGACCATTAGCAATTTCTTTCTTAATCATCGGCAACCAGGAACGACTGAATTCTACAGAGGTAGTAGCGATACAATCGTTTTCATTTAACAAAATTAAAGCAGACTCTTTTAGTTTTCTTTTGGTGTTGTGTTCTTCTTTGTGCATGTTCACAAATTTTGGATTTTTCAAATAGTCGTTTTTTTATGTAATTTTTGTGTTCGTTTATTCGAACATTCAGAGATCTAGAGGTTTCTCCAATATAGAATTTATTACATTCACACGGAATTTTATAAATGCAATTTTTTGTATTTTGAGTTGTGTTATTTGGTTTGGTTTTTGATATAATTGATTTTAGTTTATTTCTTGTTTTAAATGATATTATATCTGTTTCCCACTCTTTTTAGTCTTTCTGATAGACCCTGGATGTATGTTATAGTTATTGTATTAATGTGATTATCTTGGGAGTCAGTGTTGCTTGGTGAAGTTTGATGTTGGTTGTTAGGGATTGTTTGGTATTCCATTTTGTTTAACTCGTTATTAATAAATTTATTTGGGTAATGATTGGCAGAAAGTACAATTTTATAAACATTTTTTCTTCATTGAGTTTATTGATATTAGAACAGTTCGTTCTTGCTCTGTCATATAGAGATTTAATGATACCTCTTTTTACTGAACTTGGATGATTAGAGTTAAAGTTAAGATACCTGTTTGGAATATACAGCAATTTTCTTTAAACTGTGGTGTTATTTTCCAAGAAGCACTTAGACAACGTTGTTAATAGAAACTTAATTTTATGTTTGTAGGTGGAACACATGTGCTTTTAAACAGTTGTGCAGAAAAACATATTTACCTGATTGCAGCTACTGGAAAACTACATGAAATCTATTGATGAATGGACTCTTTTTTTGTCTTTGTTACTCACTTGAAATTGGTAAGTTAAACTATAAGATTACTTATATCAATCCAAATTTTGTTTTTAGATCCAGGATATTGAACTAGATATTTATTTTTAGATCTTTTAATAATATCAATTAAATAAACTTCTGGGTGTTTCGTTTTGCGTAATTCATAGTCATAAAAAGAACCCTCTATATTTCCACCAAGTAAATAAGTCCGTGGATTAGTGTTTTGAATTTTTCTGATAGTAAAAACTTCACTTGATCAATTTCCTTTATATGATTTTTTAAATTTTTCTCTAAATTTGCTTATACGAACTGAGTCATTTAATTTAGATTTAGGTTTCTTGGGATCTACAGATTTGATGTTATTGTAAACATTCTTCAATAAATACATATCATGTTTTTTCTTGGTAATTGCTAATGGTTCTAAACCGGTAGTTCGATGTTTAGTTTTGTTGTATGTCCCTGTAAACTAAACTGCTTCCAGATTGCAGTCTTTAGAGTTTTTATAACCCTTTCTACCATGGAAGCTTTCATAATTGAAAATGTACTATATTGATGTATATTCCATTTTTCCATTAAAGACCTAAAGCATTTGTGCCAGAATTCTGAACCTCTATCTATTTGTAGTACTTTTGGCTTATATTTTGTTTTTCTTAGGATGTCCTCAAATGCATTGGTCAATTCCTTTGCTGTTTTATTTTTAATTGGTGTGCACCATACAAATTTTGAGAATGCATTTAGTACTACTAAGATGTATTTATTTCCCTTATTAATTCATGCAAAGGGAATCATTTCAATCAAGTCTGCTTGTTACAAATCATTAAGTCCTTTAAGTATTACCTTGCGTCTTGGAAAATTATGTCTTGCAGGTCTGTGAATTTCATCTACCACATCATTTCTCACGTTTCTATTCATTTTGACTAATGGAACATTGTAGGACAATTTCAACCCAGAGTTTTTTTTTGTAATGACAGTAGATTACTTGTCTTCTAAACGTTGTTTGTGGCATATTCTTGATTACTTTTATGTTTTTTTGGGCAATGACACCACAATAGAAATAAAACGACGTATATTGCAGGAATACCAAACGTTTCAAAGTCTATTCTGACAACGAAGTCAGAATAGACTTTGAAACGTCTCCATTTTAAGGTAGAATGCTATATTCACTAGTGTCAAACAAATCGGGATCTTTTTTAATGACCTCTTCGTAGACATCTTCACACTCTATTTCATACAATAAACTGTCTATGTCTGTGTATAATAAACTGCAATTTCCTGGAAATTTATTCAGTATATAAGTATAATGAAAGTTGTATATCACAGTTTTAGATAAATCTAAAATCCTCATTCCAACATATATTGATTTATTAAAAAGTATATTTGTTTTCTTCAACTCAATGGCTACCAAGTTTTCATCAAGGATGGTTCTGTTATGGAGTTAGTTTCTAACACCATACCTGCCAGACCAAGAGATAGTAAGTTTGACATTTCTGTGTTTTTTGACGTTTTCCCGTAAATTGCATTATTTAATAATTTAAATGTTTCAATTCCAAATTTATTATTAGATTCAGAACGAAGTTTATTATTTAAGTCTATATAAGGTTTAAGGCAACATGACTGATTAAATTTTAAAATTCGATGGATTTTTGTGATACTCAAACCATTAAATAAATATTGCTTTAAATTTCGGTAATGCAATATATATTTTTTTATGGCAAAGAGTCGTCATGAGTTTAGGAATTTTTTATTTTGGCGGAACTTTGTGTTCTGAAGCCAGCGGTAGATCTTTATGAAGGTTGTGTAAACTTTAAGGGTAATTCAAATCGACTTCTAATATGTAACCTACAGAAGAATCATCTTCTATGTTTAAGACATCAAAGGTATCGGTTTCGGTTACCCATTCAAATCCTCATGTAGGAAGTTTTTGTCACATAACACTTCCATATAAATTGTTTACATCAAAATATACTAAATATTTGTATTTTTCATCCGATTTGAATTCAGACATATATTTATTGTTAGCCCTAGAATATTTTTTGATACATTGACTGATTCCACCCCTTACTCCTTTCTCAAAAATAGTAAAATATCAATATCTTGAATGGTTTCAAGTTCACATTTGTTAAAATTTAACATGCAGTTCCATGAATACCCAGGAAGAGTGTAATCAAACGCTATATCAAGCCCGTAAATTTTGTGACACATATTTCTAAAATTTGAAAGATATCTGATAAAAGAATTACATCGGTTTTCTGATATAAATCCGAATATTCCCCTAATGTTTTAATAGAAAATTGTTTCCAAATTTGCTGTGCGTGACGGTAGGCTTTATCTGTTATATGACAATCGAATAGTTTACTGTAAAATTGTTTTTGTGTAGGTAATTTAGTTTCTTCTAGTTTTTCTAAGGAATCTACATAGTCGTAACAAAATACTCCTTTTCTGCATAATAATTTAAAACATTTTTCATCCATATCTTTAAATTCTTTTCTCAAATTTGTCATTTCATTACAATCGAGAAAGTTAGTCAGTTGGTCCAATGAAAATGATAAAAACCTAAATGAGTCAACAAAACGGAATTTGATATGAATCTGTTTGAGTGAAACTAATATATCTTTCTTTAGTAATAGGTAAAATATAAACATGATTTTCTCTTGCTATATCTTTGATGATGAAATGACTGTTATAACCAGTCAAGTTATGGAAAAAAAAGGAGCAACAATGGGTTTTTTATAATTTAAATTACAAGAAGAATGACAGAAGCCCCTAAATTTTGAATTAAAATGATTACGGTCTTTAACTATTATGTCATTTTCACTAAGTTTTTGCTCACAGATGTGATACTCTACAGGTTCAATATTTTAATCTATTTCTTCCATTGGTAGAATATTTTATTTAATTCATTTATAAACCATTTCATACAGTCTTCCCTCCTGTAAATTCTGTAAAAGGACAAATTCTGATCATAATCACAGTAAAAATAGTAGCCTACACTAAAAAGTAGATGTTTTTGGTAACGTGAGGTTGAAATAACTTTTTTGGTACCATTTTCTTCTTGAAACGGTACCAAAATTGACTCGAAATCACAGTACATTACAAATGGCATTTTTTCTTTGTGGCAAAAATTTTTAGACTTAGTATATTTTACCGTTGGAAATGAAATTTTACAATGATTTAACTCTAGCACAATATACTTCATGGCCTTCTAATTTCGTTTGACTTCGAAAATAATTCAAACACCGATCACATATAAATCGTTTAACTTTGGAATTCCCTAACTGGCTTTTTACTAATTTCGAGATATTCTTTATCCACTCAAAATGGGTTTTTATTTCGATATTTAATGACTCTGATTGTTCCTGTATTTTTAACAAATTAACACGTCGATCTAATGTTTTATTATTTGTTAATCTAATTGGAACAACAGTTGAGTTGTCTAGTGCAAAAATATTCACAGAAACATTATTATTTTTTTCAAATTTCGAGATTTGTGACATATTCATTGGCCTTTTAAATTTAGAGCGCTGCTATAATGAGGATATGAGGGTATCCTATCACAGTTATTCCGAGCAGGATATAAAAACGCCGTATGAATTTTTAATATTAGCACAAGCTTTTTTTAGTGCAATTTCTTTAGGAAATTGAAGATATGAAGAGCCACCTGAAGCTATCTCTACTTTGTTAACAATTACCTCCAAACTAACTATTTTAGAAACAGACCAACCACTGTCTCTTTCTTGGAAGCCATCGAGTTTATTTATTATTATATCAATTACAAATTCCTTAAACCAATCATTTAAATTTGCTCTTGAATCAATAACAGCATTTTTAGTATTGAAGTATTTATACTCTGTAATTAAGCTATCTCTACTGTTTTTTAAAAAATTCACCACAGAAAGTGGTATTAACTTTAATAACGTTAAAAGATTTTAGAATTGTAGATATTCGACTTTTAAATAAGAAATAGCAGTCCTCAAAAAATTAAAAAATATCTTTATGTTTTAAATTAATAATTATTCCTGTTAGGAGACGATTAGAATATGAGGATTGAATGTCTTCCCATTTTACCCTATTTGATCGTTTCGTTTGACCACCTCCTACACGTGTATTAACTAGCAATTCTTTAAATCGCTTTAAGTGTCCTATATTTATATGAAGTATTCTTGATAATGCAATAGATATATCAGAATTTTGTCGAGCTTTATTAAGTAAGAGTAAATTTAGTTTGCTTAATTTTCTCCACTTTTCACGATTTCTGTTAGAAGGATCATTACTCAGAATATTATAAGCAATTTTAAAAACATATGCAAATGCAAACATAATGAAATTTTAGACTTGAAAATTATGTAAGGAGATCTGTTGTGTTTCCAATTTAACACATGATTAATTATTAAAGAATTCTGGTGACTCTGACATCTTTTCCTCACATTTTAAACTATCATCTTGAATGTTTTCATGTGATTTATTTCTATCAGGAACACATGAATTTTTACTTTCAATTTTGATAAATGAAGCTTTATCTGAAATTTCTTTTATTCTATATAACTCTGATAAGAAATTGTAAACGCCAATTGATTTTTCGCAAATCAGAACATTATATCACACTCTTGACATTTAACACTCATGACAAAGCAGCCAAAAAAATGATAATAAATTTAAAACTTCCTTTTCCAGTATTCCTAATTGAGATGTAGTTCTGAAAATAATTTCACGCTCTTTGCATTTGTCCATACAATTCAACTATAAATTAATTTTTACAAAACAAATCTTGATAACACTTTATAAGTTAGTTTTTATTTTCCACTATTTCAAATTTGTCAGTTTCGTGTTTATCGTCTATTTACTTTCACGAAATATCAAAGAGTACTTATATTTAATGAATTTGGATTCCTTACTGGCTATGTGTTCGGTCATCCTATTAGGAAGGAAAACCAATACTTGGTCTAGTTCAAGTCGCACACACTTTCCGTATTTGCCCTTAACAATTTTGAGTCCTATTATGGGAAATGGCTTGTCCTTTTCGAAGTCCTTGAGCTTCTTATAAGGCTTTTGCCCCAATAATGCGGTTTTGTTCAGTTGTGTAAGATCCATCTAAAATTACAATTTTGTTCATTTGTACATCAACAAATATAAATAAATAAATTAAAAAAATAGTGTTTCCAAAAAAACACTGCTCTAAACATATATTTCAGTGAAATTAAATTGTAAATGATAACTTAGTTTTTTTTTGCTTTGAATAAACATAATATTGGACTTTAAATGACAATAAATATATATGAATGAAAAAACATTCTGTTTCCAGGAAAAATAATAACTAACCATTAAGTTTTTAAATCAGAGCTATGCATTTAAAAAAATAATTATCTTCAAGCAAAAATAATTAAAAAAGATAATTGTAATTGTTACTTACTTTTTAGGGTTTTGAATCACAACAATACCGGAACTTTTAGAGACCTTTAACAATGTTGCAGTGTATGTTAATGTTTTCTTTTCTGTCAATCGTTGTTCGTTCGTTCGACTATGGAAGCAGTGAATTGGACGACATCTATTTAAATGAGAACCATGGTTTACGTCACGTCACCTTATTTGTATGCAACCCAGAATGAGCTGTATTAACTCGGTTTCCCTAACCAAAAATAGGCATATGCAGCTAGATTTTTTGAATGACGCGTCTTTTCAGCTTACATATTAACAAAAATATCTGGAAGATAGATATGATTCACTATAATTCCGATGCTTGTTACTAGGCTCTGAGCTTACCTTATGTGTATGCGTCATGAGATTAAATATATCAGCTCAACTTTCACGTCCGAAAATATGCAATGTTTAATCGGTTGTATGAATGATGCTTTCTCATAAATACACAATGAAAATATGTGAACATTTGTTTCATTATATTACTCACCTTATTTTATTGTTATATTAAATAATAAAATTTAATACATTTCAGTAAACACCAGATGGTTTGCCTTTCAGTATTGTGATTGCTTAATGTTTTAGATAATAAACATATGCATTTTATATTAAAAGTGACTAATTAATTAATTAAAAACAATTTATTATAATTTGGTTTATTTATTAGAAATTAGAATTTAACAATTTTTATATTCTTAAGCTCTATTTGGTAATAAGATTAATACTACAATTTAATTTGCTTAATCAGTAATATGAAATCATCAAAATAAACTACATTTCTTCATCAACATTTTCTTGATCTTCCTCGCTAAACGTTGGATCATCTTCCTCAGTATCCGACAGTAGTTCTTCATCTTTCAGGGTTTGTTTTTCCGATATTGAAAGAAATGGTATTAGTTCAGCCAAATATCCACGAAGTCCAAGTTCAATTAATTTTTTGCAAAACTGATATCTGGTTATTGTGGCCTTGAGACAGCTTTTACACAGGTTTCTGGCTGCTTGGTATTTTGATTGATGCTAATGCATAGCAATTCTCAACACTTTCAAAACGTCCGAGACCGTAAACGGCCTCATGATCTGCATCATATTCCAAATCAGCGAATTGTGAACACAAAGACTTCAACCCAGTTGTAAAATCAATAATTTCAGGATAAGTTTTGAATGCCATCCACATGTTTACGTCTCACAAATAAAAACTCAACACGATTTCAATAACTTTTAAAAAATATTCAGTAACTTCCCTACATTATATATTTCCCACCACGACACATATTTGATTATTAAGGTTTCCAAATACAGCAATGTAACATAATCGTTCAAATATCCAGACTAAGTAGTATTGACAAATTCTAAAAACCCCAAATATAGTGTATTTTCATATTTTCTTAATATTTTATAGTAAAGAATGTCGGAGTCCAGCTGCAGCTCCGAGGATAGTAAGTGAGATACAGATTAATCCAAATATAATATTAAAATAAACAATAATTTAATAAACATACCTATAAATTTATGCTCAAATAAAGTATACTAATAATTAGTAGGGTAGTACAGAAACTTCTAAAGATCATGTAATAATAAAGTTCCTTTCAAATTGAAAAAAATAGAAATGGGTGTTCTTCAGAATTTTGTATAGCCTCTAGGTGCGACTTTGTTATAAGAATATAAGAAATAATTGTTGAATCACTGATCCCATTAAAATGATAAGGGAACCAAGGAAAAATCTTATGAACTATTATTGTTCACAAGCACATGATGATTAGCAATTTCTTCCTTAATCATCGGCAACCAGGAACAATAAATTGAATTCTATGGAGGTAGTAGCGATACAATCGTTTTCATTTGACAAAATTAAAGCATAGATACACTTTTAGTTTTCGTTTCGTGTTGTGTTCTTCTTTGTGTAATATAACAGAATTTTGAAATTGTATTTTATGACTAAGGTCCCAAGCATGTTCACAAATTTTTGGATTTTTCAAACTGTCGTCTTTTAACGAAATTTTTGAGTTGGTTTATTCGAACATTTAGAGGTCTAGAGGTTTCTCCAATATAAAATTTATTACATTCCCAAGGAATTTTATAAATGCAATTTTCTGTATTTTGATTTGGGGTGTTTTTTTGGTTTTGTTTTTTATATAATTGATTTTAGTGTACCTATCTCTTGTTTTGATGATGATGATTTAATATTATATTTGTAACCCACTCTTTTTAGTCTTTCTGAGAGTCCCTGTATGTATGGTATAGTTATTGTAGTAATGTGATTATCTTGGAAGACAGTGATGTTTTGTGAAGTTTGGTAGCGATCATTTGGTATTTGATTTTGTATAACTCTTTATTAATAAATTTTTCAGGGTAATTATTGGCAGAGAACACATTTTTTATAAACGTTTTTTCATCATTAAATTTATCGGTGTTAGAACAGTTGGTTTTTGCTCTGTCATATAGAGATTTGGTGATACCTGAATGTGGTTGATTAGAATAAAAGTTGAGATACCTGTTAATGTGAGTCGGTTTTCTGTAAACTTCTGTTTCAAATGTCGACTGTGTTTTTGTTGTTAAAATGTCCAAGAAAGGTAATTTGTTATTCTGTTCAAGTTCTAGTGTAAACTGAATAGTTTGTTCTTTGTTGTTTATGTCATTAAGTAATTCAGGTAAGTCTTCAATATTATATTCCCAAATAACTAATATGGCATCTACATAACGCAACCAAACCAAAGGTTTTATCTATTTTGAGCAAAATGTTTATTCTTCAAATTTTTCCATAAAAATAATGCTTCAAATTTTTCAAGTTGAAAATATGTTGTTTTTGTATAAAATGTTAGAAGTTGCATATTGTAAATAATGCTTAAAGCAGGTCTATTCATTCTCCTCCAAATTTTTTCCTGTAACAGATAAGTATTTAAAAAATTGTATATGTAGAACAGGTAAATTGCCCCCCGAGCTGAGAGAAAGAGATGTCATGCTTGTATATAGGTAGTATATTGTGTCTGTGTATCGTCAAGTTGAAAATCAATGTTGTAGAAAACCTCGAAAACAACACTAACGATTGTATAAAATGTTAGAAGTATTACACAATTACAATACATTACTTATATACAGAATACCATTATCTCTTTCTCTTGTATTAATAGACAATTGCCTTACTACACTTTGTTCTACATATACATTTTTTAAATACTTATCTGTTACAGGAAAAAATTTGAGGGAGAAAACCCATGAATAGACAAAATAATCATGTTCTAATCGTTCTTTTACTATGGGAAGTGTTTTGGTGACACTAACATTATTGTATAACAATGTCAAAACTTGCTAGTTTGAAAGTGTTTTTGTATTGTACATGTGACAATTTTTTCTAAGGAACTGTGCGCTGTTTTAAGGTGAAAGTTAAAATTACCAGTAAGTGGAGAAATAATTTTTAAAAGAAATTTTGAGTGTTCACTGCATGGAAGAATTTATAGAGCTAACAATTGGTGTCAATGGAATGTTGGGTTTATCAATTTTAAGTAACCCATAGAAAAGTGGCGGTTTCGAATAGTGTGAAGTCAGATACTTACGTTCTTGTTCTGTAAATTCATGTTTGTGATTGTAAAGTAAGCGGTATATTTTGTTTTCTATAGAAGTTGAACCTAACATTCCATTGACACCAATTGTCAGCTCTATAAATTCTCCATGCAGTGAACTATCAACTATTCAGATTACACTAGAACTTGGACATTGTAACAGCAAAAAGACAGTCGACATTTGAAACATAAGTTTACAGAAAACCGACTCATATTAACAGGTATCTCAACTTTTACTCTAGTCAACTACATTCAGTAAAATGAGGTATCACCAAATCTCTATATGAGTAGATAAGCTATACTGGTACGAGCGCAAAAGCGACCAAAAATACATGTAATTTCCTATAAGAGAATTTAAGGTCCAAAAACGCCGAAATTGAACCAAATTACCCCCTCCACTCCCACTTCTCTGCTTCGGGTGATCTATGGTGTCAAGCTCGCGGGTCGGGCGTTAGGGTGCGCCGGGCGTCTTGGCATCGGGAGCGGTGGTCGAGGTGCAGGGGTGGTCATTGCTTCGGTCGGGAACGGTAGCGGTAGCAACTGGGAACGGTCTGGATATAAATATCTACCGTTAAGGAATAGATTTGACATGGCAGCGAGAACGTAGCGATGCGCCGTGGCCAGGCCACGCGAACCCCCAAGTACGAGAGGTAAATCTCTTAATATAGAGAATTCGGGGATTTTAACCAAAAAATGTTTCAAAATACCATATTAAATGTCCAATGTCCCCAAATATTTGGTAATGATATTAAAATATATTTCTGCGAAGGCAACAACAATAGAATTCAAACAAAACCACAGCGACCGGATGTTGTCTTATGTGTACATACAGTGTGATATAAAAATTAAATAACTTGTAAGAAACAATGCAATTATGGTGTTAAACACAAAAACCTAACACGGAAATTTTGTTATAAAATATCGCTGAGAACCTATATGTAGATGCAGTTTTGCATTGAAAAGATAATGTGTGTTGGTTATTGTAAAAAATAAATGTGTAGATGATGTGTGAAGGAATGAAGTGGAAAAAAATGTGAATGATTTTGAACCGTGGACTAGAAAGGGGTTCGTAGGATTTGTTATAACATCGAAAAAAGAGGGTGTGATAGAACTTCACTTTGCTAATTGGTACAAAATGGGAAAGATAAAAAAAAATAATACCGTTGGGAATACCGTGGCATATTCATTGGGACAGGGACGCTACAAATGATAGAAATGACAGGAAGTTGGAACAGGAATGCTGGAAACGAGTATGTTGGAAACGGGAACAGGAAAGCTATAAACAGGAATGCAGGATGTTTGAATGGAGATATCTGAAGACTGGAGGGTAGTCAGCAGCATTGGCGGAATGATAAAAGTTGGAATGTTGAGAAAATTGTTGGGAATGGAACTCGTATTAGCTGAAAACATAAATAAGATTGCATGGGATTAGTATATTAAATATATGCAACCACAGAAATTTCCTTATTCTACTCTAAACTTTGGGGATTGTATCCCAGATTTTTTTCCAAAACAGATCCTCTTGGAAATAATTTATTTAGCCACCAGTTTAATTTGCACAGGGAACCACTATCAAATATTGAAACAAAATACTTGTGAATTAAATATCATCCAATTCTCCAATTAATTTACTCTGCATATATACATGGGAAAATAAAATATAATTTGTTTAGTTATTAATAATATATCTCCCGGAAGAAGTTGCGATTAACAATGCAATGGAATTTATTTGTCTTTACCGAAAAAGTTCACCATTTAACAATGGCTTAAATCAAATAATTAATTCTTGATATTGGTTGTATAACAACAGACCGGGTAAATTGAATAATATTTTTATTATAGTTATTGAAGCTGAATTATTACGTGTTCAATTTTAAATATATAAGTAAATAGTAGAATCAAAGAAATAATCGAATACAAGCATAAAATTAATTTAGTTGCATCCTGCACAAACACATGTCTTTGAAATAATTTATTATATATTTCATAATAAAATGGCTTAAAAAATTTGTTGTTGGAGTCTTTAGATTTGACGTGTTTTCAGAACTCAAGCCTGTAGAAGTGATAGTTGTTTGGCTTTATAGTACAGTGATCAGATGGTATTTGGATTTAATATTTGGTTTATATATAATTAATAATAAAATAGTAGAATCAGAGAAATAATCAAATACAATCATAAAATTAATTTAGTTACACCTTACAAAAACACATATCTTTAATAATTTACTACCTACATATTTTTATAGGTAAACTTTAAAACTATTTATACAGGAAAACCTTAATTTTTGCTTGCACAAAATGACTTAAAAAAATTGTTGATGAAGTCTTTAGATTTGACGTGTTTTTAGATTATGTTATATGGTTGAAATAAGAGAGGAATATATAACAAAGATGTCTTTCAACGAGACGGTTTAATTCTGCCAAAGCAACTACAAGAGAACAATTACTCTCTGATAGCACACTACAAGTTTCCCAATTTTTTGGAAATATGATAAAGTAATGGTGAAGTCAGACAATTACGAAGCTATTCTTCAACATGGATAACAAATCCCATTTCCAAAAGATAAAGTGACATCTATTACTTTTACAGTGGCTTTAGAGAATTTTTTAATTTGCTGAATATAGAGACTATAAAAATCGATTTTTATGGAGAAGTATGAATATTGGATATCAGCAACTATCTGGACGGAGAAGATTGATCATCAAACATAATGATACCCCTTATGGTTCATCAAAGAATATATTTACGAAAATTATATAATTTCAGCGATCATTTTAATTATAAATAAACATTTCACTCGTTTAATTATTTGAATTTCTTGCAAAGAGTAATATCAATATTTTAAAAATTGGTGGGCATAATGCAACTTGAAATACCTAATGAACTGAATTTTTGAAGAGCCCAATCCAAATTTAGGCAGGGATGTGAATGTTGTGGTTTTTATAAATTTATGATTTATCAGCATTTCTATTTTAGTGGAAAACCAAATAATTCAACAACCATTATTGATGACGTCATAAGTAGGATGCAGTAACAAATTGCCTATGATGATCTGCATATACTGTAATCAACAAATGATGCTATATGTATAAGCAAAATATTTTAAAAAAATAACGTTAATTTATGTTTAGAATTGTTAGCAAACAGACGCAATAAAATCAACAAATAACTACAGTGGCAGAGATTCTTAAATAATAGTAGAGTGGATTCGCCGATTCTAATGCCATACCCCTCCACTTGACCTTGACCCCTAGACCTTGACCCCCTAGACCTTCACCGCTTGTCCTTGACAATCCCCCCTATTAAAAGTTACTATTTAAAACCAGAATTACCAAACACAACTTCGTAGTAATGTCGTTTGATTTGTTGTTACCATTTAACGATTTAAAAATGTGGCGTGCCTATACATCTGTTGTTGAAGTGAAAGACTTGAAAAGTGCATTGGATTATGTTTGCGATGAACTTTCAAAAAATATTTTTGAGTATGAACATGAGGCGATTTACGGTATGGGGAAAATACTAACAGAATATGAGTGCTACAATATGACGGAACAAAATAATAAAGCATTAAAACTAACAAAACTGTACAAGAAAAATTCAATTTGTGAGGAATGTTGGGCATCTTCGGTGAGCAAACTAAAAATTTCCGAGATATGTGAAGTGTTCAACTATCTAACAGAAAAAGCCAAGTTCAGATTAGCATTCCCACAAGATTATTGTTCAGATGATTGCCACAAAAAAATTGAAAATGAAATGAAAAAAAAACGAAGAAGAAGAAGAATTTCAAATATCATCTCCGACCACACCTCCTACTACATCTCCCACCACCATGTCTGCAACGAATATAATGGAGAGTCTGTAAGAAGGTTCCTCAGTTTATAATTTGCTCCAGCAAGATGTTTGGTCAATATTCTACAACACCATCACAAAGTGTATTTTGTAATCAAAAAATAGAGAAGAATAAAGCTAAAAAGGAAACAGAATTAGTGATAATCGGTGAAAGAAGGTATCCTTTGAATGCTTCCAAAAGTAAATTTGTGAGTGTTGGATTAGTATACGAATATGGATTTGAACCTGGTGTAAAAATAGCAAGTATGAAAAATAATTCAATATTTTTCAATGAAAACGATTGGAATAAGTTGTTAAAATATCAAGGAGTAATAACGAATTATTTCTTTGGAAATGATGTGAACGAAACGATTTCTACAGATGAATTCACCATTTATTTTGATAGTATTTCAAATACTAAAATAATTCAACTTTGGTCAAAAGTTTCATATATATATTTGGGATATGAATCCGTTTGTAAACTATGGGAGTTGATACCTCTTTAGAAACATATGATAGCATTTGTAAAAGGCAACAATTCCAACGTTATCTAAAAGTTTTGCAAGAGGAATTACAAAGCGAAAGAGGGAATGTTTATACAAGAGCTTTTAACATTCTGCATACATGCCAAAACTCTCCTTCTGAAAATATTGGGTTAGCTATAGAATTTATGGATGTATATCCCGAATTATTTAAAAGTTATTTTGAGAAAAATGAAAAAAGTCACGTTTTAAGAAAATAACCAGATAATGACAATGGTAGTATGGAAATATGCTTACCAATAATCAAGGAAATCGCATTGGGAATACGTAGCTACAGACAGATTTCGATTTTATGATAAAATTGTAAAATTATCACATATTATCAATCCTGTTTTAGATTGTAAGCATAGGTTTAGAATATATACAGATAGATTTAAATAAAACAATATGTAAAGTAAATTAATTTTAATTAAATTAAATAATTACATCTTAAAGTATTTTATTTTTATGTACCCATGAATTAAATTTGTTTTCCAGTCCTAACCATTTAATAAAGTATTTGTCTCCTTTTTTTCTAACAATTTTTTCAACCAGGTAAATATGTAGATGCGCTGTCTTCTGAAGTTCTTCAGTATAAAATACTCCTGCGATATCTTGATCATTCTGATCTTGTAAAAGGTAAGTTGGAGGATTTGTATATTTCACTTTTCTAATTTTAAATATTTCGTTAGACCAACTAGGGGTATATCCTCTTGTGAATTTTCCTCTATGTTTACTAATTCGAACAAAGTCATTTTCCTTGAATTTTATGTTTTTAGGATCAACAACTGTACTTTTTTTATATACAGTGCTAAGCAGAATTTTAGATTTTTTTATATTGACATCACTTGGTTTCATATGTACAGTAGAGTGTTTACTATTATTATAAGTTTTCACAATTTTAGGAAGTAAGTCTAACCACTTATACGTGCCTTGTAGACTAAATTGTTTCCACATTAAATTTTTTAAAGTTCTGTTTACTCTCAACTACACTAGCCTTTAAAGTGGAATAACTACTGTAATGATTAATTTTAAATCGTTCCATTAATTTCTGAAATTCTTTGTTGTAGAATTCTTTTCCATTGTCTGTTTGAAGATTTCGTGGCACACTTTTCATTTTGGTGAGAATGTTTTCCATTGCATGTGTTACATTTGTAGCAAATTTGCTTTTTACCGGTTCACACCAAACAAATTTGCTCAAAACGTTAATAACCACCAAAATGTAACGATATCCTTTATTAATTTTAGCATAAGGAATCATTTCCACCAAATCAGCCTGACAAAGATCATTTAGTCCAGTCACAAGCACCTGTCGACGTTTAAAATTTATTCGGGCAGGTTTATGAAGTTCATCAACTACTTTTTTTTCAAATCACTCATTTTTACTCAACGGACATTGAAGAACTCTTTCAACAAATAATTTGTCATGAGGTCTAATATGGGTAAAAGCAAGCTCATCACCCTTTACAAGCTTTTGTTTCACAATGCTTTTCTTGTCAAATTTTCTAATATTAATGCGAATAGTTGTATCTACGTTAATATTGATTGCTGTAATCGTTCCAGAAATTGGTGCAACATAGGAAACTGAATTATTTTCTAAGAAATAGAAGCCAGCATTTTCACTTAAGTCAAATGTACCCCTTATATATATAATACAAGGCGTTGTAAGATTTGCGGGGTTACAAAAATAAAGATCCTTGTTTTCATTATGTGAATCAGTTTTTGAACCGAGCATGTGACGACCGAATTTATCAATAGGCATTTTTATCTGATTATTTTTGCCTCACGTAATTCTTCTATGATACTATAAACTTCTTTGGAATGTGATGTATTCCCAGCAGCTGTGCTTGCCAGCAACAAACGAAGTCTATCTACGATTTCGTTAATGTCATTATAATATATATAGTCTATTGGCTTATTGGATAACTTTAGCATTCCACCATATTTGAATGTATGAACTCGTCTTAAACGTTGAGCGGGAGGCTTTGGTTTATTAAAGGAAGCAGATTGTTGTATTCCAGATTCTTTAAGTATTTTATGTTCAATTAAATACGGCCTTATAATACTTCGATATTTAAGTGCTTGACTACCTTGTATCTGAGCATCCGATTCAAAATTTCTTAGATACGCATTCGTTCGCTTTAATATATCCATATACTGATCTAAATCAGATTTAGTATATCCAACAGGATCTTTTTTAAAAAGCAATTCATATAATCCGGGAGTTCCTAAATACGTAATATTTCCAAGTTTGACATCTGATCCATCAATTCTTACATCAGACTTTCCCAAAGTAAACTTTTAATGTCATGCTTTAAAGGATGAAACATCTCCAAGTAGGAATTATACGCCTCTGACTGCGTCATATCGAGAATGTCTTGTCGCGATTTCTCTACTACATTATCAATCAATTAATTTTCATCCTCAGTAGTATATTCCGCAGTGTGTGATAGATTTGGTTGAATATTTGAATAGGTATCTTCAAGGAAGCTCAATTTGTAAGAGGGAGATATTTTTCATAAGGTTTTACTTCATCTTTGATCTCTGAAAACTCTTTTTCAACTTTCGGTTCTAATTTAACAGGTTCTACTTTATGTAAAAGTTTTTGAAGAGGGTCAGAAATTGGTTTCAATTGTTTTTCAAGCAACGTTTGATTCTGTGCTAAATCTGATTTTTAAGTCAAATATTTTTTCTTCACGTCCTTTCTTGTTTTTAGTAATTCTCGAGCTAGCTTCGAATCCATGTTATTCCTAAAATTTCTTAAAGGATACTAATGTTAACAATCGCAATTTTTAATTTATATATGTTAGGGATATATATATTTATCAAATCCTTGACGGTATCTACCCGAATTTCTTGAACAATCTTTGTCTATTGAAATAAATCCGAAGGGATTTTCCCAACAAATAAAACACATTTCTTTAAATTGTTGAAGACTTAAATCGAAATTTATATAATCCTGATATAAGTGATTCAAATTTAGATGATCCTGAGGGAACACAATTAATAAATTAGCATTATCTCTTATTAACTGTTTTGGAATTGAAGAGTATGTTTGACACAAGTAAAAGCAATCTGTGTTTTTATGTCTTCCAAAACTAAAATAATCTGGTATGATTTGTTGATTACAGGTCGTGACATCATCGAATATATCAACTAAATTAGATGGTATATTTTGAGGTAAGACCATATCATTATGATCACTGTATTCAAAATAACCAATTTCTTTCATAGGAGAAAAACGCATAAATTCATATTTAGGTTGATACAATGACTTGGAATAGACATAAATATTTTCAAATCTTAGTCCATTTGGATGAGTTAAAAGAGAAAGGAGAACATTAGTTTTTCCACAACCACTACTACCAATTACAAGCCTCCTTTTACATGTGCCGTTAAATAAGCTGCCATGCTTTTTGAAACCATTTTTACGTAAAAGCCCATCATAATTAGTTACAGGAAGAAGGGTGTTTGATTGTTCAATCCGCATTTTATTAATGAAAATTTGTTACTAAATTTTTTGATAGAAATATAGGGTATATAAAGGTTTTCTCAGTATTACTTAAACAGTCTTTCGCATTAGTATAATGCGTATACATCATAAGAATACCAAATCAAAGAAAATCGTGCGAGGAAGAGGCATTCTTGATAGAGTTATTGATAAACTTCCATTTGAACTACATATACCAGGTTATCGATTTTGTGGTCCGGGCAAAATTAAGAAAACGTATTGAAAGAGGAGATACCGGATGTTAGTTTGAAGTTGGTAGACAATGTAACTCGTTCCTCGAAGTTTCCTTGGACTTCCATCGTCTTGAAGTGGTTGATCTCACAACGTTTCAATAGCTGTGTATCTGCTATCGTCATCAGGTGAATGAGGAAATTCAGAGTATCCGTCGTATTTATATTATACCCTTAACCGTCTTATCTGGTCCAATCAGCGTCGTCGTCCCTGGAGGTTGGTTGCCGGTGATGCGTAGCGGCAGAGGCCGAAGAAGAGCTCTCCAAATATTTTTAATTTGGACGCTGGGCTCGCTAATTATATTTTCGTTCGAGATTATATAGGCTGTCTCTATGAATTTTCTTTTGTACCAGTGCTCCTCCTTGTGAATTGCTTTAGCCTGGTCCCAGTTGATATTATGATGTTCGGTCCATACGTGATTAGCTAGCCCAGACTTCGTTACCTCTCCCCTTTGAGTAGCTGTGCGGTGTTCCTTAATCCTGGTCTCCAGCGGTCGCTTTGTCTCTCCAATGTAAAGATTGCCACATTCACACGGTATGCTGTATATACAGTTATGTGGTATTGCTGGTACGTCGGGCCTCGTTCTTGTTATCATGCTCCTCAAGGTGTCGTTGCTTTTGAAGATTATTCTGATTCCATAGCTGTGTGCAATTCTTCTAAGCTTCTCCGACAAGCCTTTAGTATACGGTAAAAGTAGAGTTGCTACCGTGGTGTCTTCTTCAAGCCTAGGTGGTTTGTCCAGCTCTTCAAATGCCTTGGTAATGATCCTTTCCGGATATCCATTCGCCAAAAGGTCTTCTCTAAGTTTCACTTGTTCTTCTTTGAGGGCTTCTGGTGTGCTGCAGATAGTTTTGGCTCGATTGATAAGTGTTTGATGATGCCAGTTTTCGTTGCTGATGGGTGGTTCGAATTGTAGTGAAGGTATAATCCTGTATGCGTAGCCTTCCTGTAGACTGTTGTTTGGATTCCGGTCCTAGTCCTTTGACACTTTACATCAAGGAATGGTAGGCACCCACTCTCTTCCATCTCCATGGTGAATCTAATGGATGGTTGGGATTGGTTCAGGTGCTCCAGGAATGCCTGTAGTTCTGTCCTTCCATGTTGCCAAATAATAAAGGTGTCATCGACATACCTCAACCATAGCTTGGGCTGCTTCTCGAAACTCCTCAGTGCATGTTCTTCGAACCATTCCATGTAGATGTTGGCGATGGTTGGTGATAACGGGGAACCCATAGGCAATCCATCTTCTTGCATGAAGAACCGGTCCTTCTCCTGAAAGTAGCAGTTCTTGAGGCAACATTCAAGCAAGTCCATGATTGAGTCTATTGGCAGCTCCGTCCTCTCCATCAGGGTTTCGTCTTCAGTAAGTTTCTTTCTCACTACAAGAAAATCGACGAAGTACTGTCGAAGGGAAAATACAGGCCACTGCCTACTGATCCAACATCCAAAATAGAAAGGAAAACTTTCAACACGCTCAGAGATCATGCTGAATACATTCTACCCGAGACAAGGAGAAAATTGACGCCACATCACAGCAAACCACCACATCTTTATGGACTACCCAAGATACACAAGGCTGGAGTACCTCTCAGACCAATTACAAGTTCGCGCAACTCACCAACAGCAGCACTATCGAAATTCCTTCTACCAATCATCCAGCCTTTGGAGGGAAAAACATCATCGCACGTCAAGAACTCAAAGCACTTTGTGGAAATCATAGGATCCATGGAACTTGGGCCAGAACATCGCTTAGTAAGTTTCGACGTTGAAAACCTTTTCACGAACGTACCACTAGACGAATCTCTCAACATAGTGAGAAAGAAACTTACTGAAGACGAAACCCTGATGGAGAGGACGGAGCTGCCAATAGACTCAATCATGGACTTGCTTGAATGTTGCCTCAAGAACTGCTACTTTCAGGAGAAGGACCGGTTCTTCATGCAAGAAGATGGATTGCCTATGGGTTCCCCGTTATCACCAACCATCGCCAACATCTACATGGAATGGTTCGAAGAACATGCACTGAGGAGTTTCGAGAAGCAGCCCAAGCTATGGTTGAGGTATGTCGATGACACCTTTATTATTTGGCAACATGGAAGGACAGAACTACAGGCATTCCTGGAGCACCTGAACCAATCCCAACCATCCATTAGATTCACCATGGAGATGGAAGAGAGTGGGTGCCTACCATTCCTTGATGTAAAGTGTCAAAGGACTAGGACCGGAATCCAAACAACAGTCTACAGGAAGGCTACGCATACAGGATTATACCTTCACTACAATTCGAACCACCCATCAGCAACGAAAACTGGCATCATCAAAACACTTATCCATCGAGCCAAAACTATCTGCAGCACACCAGAAGCCCTCAAAGAAGAACAAGTGAAACTTAGAGAAGACCTTTTGGCGAATGGATATCCGGAAAGGATCATTACCAAGGCATTTGAAGACCTGGACAAACCACCTAGGCTTGAAGAAGACACCACGGTAGCAACTCTACTTTTACCGTATACTAAAGGCTTGTCGGAGAAGCTTAGAAGAATTGCACACAGCTATGGAATCAGAATAATCTTCAAAAGCAACGACACCTTGAGGAGCATGATAACAAGAACGAGGCCCGACGTACCAGCAATACCACATAACTGTATATACAGCATACCGTGTGAATGTGGCAATCTTTACATTGGAGAGAAAAAGCGACCGCTGGAGACCAGGATTAAGGAACACCGCACAGCTACTCAAAGGGGAGAGGTAACGAAGTCTGGGCTAGCTAATCACGTATGGACCGAACAGCATAATATCAACTGGGACCAGGCTAAAGCAATTCACAAGGAGGAGCACTGGTACAAAAGAAAATTCATAGAGACAGCCTATATAATCTCGAACGAAAATATAATTAGCGAGCCCAGCGTCCAAATTAAAAATATTTGGAGAGCTCTTCTTCGGCCTCTGCCGCTACGCATCACCGGCAACCAACCTCCAGGGACGACGACGCTGATTGGACCAGATAAGACCCAATGACCATGACCTGTGACGCATGACCGGTTAAGGGTATAATATAAATACGACGGATACTCTGAATTTCCTATCATTCACCTGATGACGATAGCAGATACACAGCTATTGAAACGTTGTGAGATCAACCACTTCAAGACGATGGAAGTCCAAGGAAACTTCGAGGAACGAGTTACATTGTCTACCAACTTCAAACTAACATTGGAAGCCCGGTACGGACCCGGTATCAATGGGAAATTCAGAGGATACGAGAAGACTATGAAGAAGATTACCAGAGAAGAGGATCACATCAAGTTCCTACGCTACGCCAGAGACTTAAAGATTATACCAAATGGTTTTAAACTGAAGTCGCCAATCCCAGGGAAACAAGCACAGAAGATACTTGACAAGGCCAGCCATGCTTTAGTGAGATCAGAAATCAACCATCATCGTTGGAAGAAATCCCAACTTCTGCAGGACGCAGAAGAAAGGTTTCAAGAAATCAGAAGATGCACACACGAAGAGGACCACATGCCGATTTTTGCTTCGATTCAAAAACACTGTGTCAGCATCAGACGAATCGGCCAAAAGGTGCACACTGAGAAACTTAACAAACTTACCAGGAAGCAGCTGCCGAAGGTTACGACCAACAAGAAAACAGTGGTGAACTTGTCATCCAGAGTTCTCACAGCAGTCGAGGAAACATTGCTTTCTAAGGGACTAAACTACGCTGTAGCTCCAAAAAAGTTGCCAGTACTAGATATCATCAGTTCCGTGGAGTCAGCAATAGGCAGCAAAGAGACACCGCAACTGGAGGAATTCCGATGGAAAGTCAGAACCGCAATTGAGAAAACACAACACATCAAACAAAACATCAACGAATCCGAAAGGAGAATCATAAAAACACTAAAGGACGACAAATCTATCATCATTCTACCAGCTGACAAAGGAAATGCCACAATCCTGATGGACAGAACGGAATACAACAAGAAAATCGACGAAGTACTGTCGAAGGGAAAATACAGGCCACTGCCTACTGATCCAACATCCAAAATAGAAAGGAAAACTTACAACACGCTCAGAGATCATGCTGAATACATTCTACCCGAGACAAGGAGAAAATTGACGCCACATCACAGCAAACCACCACATCTTTATGGACTACCCAAGATACACAAGGCTGGAGTACCTCTCAGACCGATTACAAGTTCGCGCAACTCACCAACAGCAGCACTATCGAAATTCCTTCTACCAATCATCCAGCCTTTGGAGGGAAAAACATCATCGCACGTCAAGAACTCAAAGCACTTTGTCGAAATCATAGGATCCATGGAACTTGGGCCAGAACATCGCTTAGTAAGTTTCGACGTTGAAAACCTTTTCACGAACGTACCACTAGACGAATCTCTCAACATAGTGAGAAAGAAACTTACTGAAGACGAAACCCTGATGGAGAGGACGGAGCTGCCAATAGACTCAATCATGGACTTGCTTGAATGTTGCCTCAAGAACTGCTACTTTCAGGAGAAGGACCGGTTCTTCATGCAAGAAGATGGATTGCCTATGGGTTCCCCGTTATCACCAACCATCGCCAACATCTACATGGAATGGTTCGAAGAACATGCACTGAGGAGTTTCGAGAAGCAGCCCAAGCTATGGTTGAGGTATGTCGATGACACCTTTATTATTTGGCAACATGGAAGGACAGAACTACAGGCATTCCTGGAGCACCTGAACCAATCCCAACCATCCATTAGATTCACCATGGAGATGGAAGAGAGTGGGTGCCTACCATTCCTTGATGTAAAGTGTCAAAGGACTAGGACCGGAATCCAAACAACAGTCTACAGGAAGGCTACGCATACAGGATTATACCTTCACTACAATTCGAACCACCCATCAGCAACGAAAACTGGCATCATCAAAACACTTATCCATCGAGCCAAAACTATCTGCAGCACACCAGAAGCCCTCAAAGAAGAACAAGTGAAACTTAGAGAAGACCTTTTGGCGAATGGATATCCGGAAAGGATCATTACCAAGGCATTTGAAGACCTGGACAAACCACCTAGGCTTGAAGAAGACACCACGGTAGCAACTCTACTTTTACCGTATACTAAAGGCTTGTCGGAGAAGCTTAGAAGAATTGCACACAGCTATGGAATCAGAATAATCTTCAAAAGCAACGACACCTTGAGGAGCATGATAACAAGAACGAGGCCCGACGTACCAGCAATACCACATAACTGTATATACAGCATACCGTGTGAATGTGGCAATCTTTACATTGGAGAGAAAAAGCGACCGCTGGAGACCAGGATTAAGGAACACCGCACAGCTACTCAAAGGGGAGAGGTAACGAAGTCTGGGCTAGCTAATCACGTATGGACCGAACAGCATAATATCAACTGGGACCAGGCTAAAGCAATTCACAAGGAGGAGCACTGGTACAAAAGAAAATTCATAGAGACAGCCTATATAATCTCGAACGAAAATATAATTAGCGAGCCCAGCGTCCAAATTAAAAATATTTGGAGAGCTCTTCTTCGGCCTCTGCCGCTACGCATCACCGGCAACCAACCTCCAGGGACGACGACGCTGATTGGACCAGATAAGACCCAATGACCATGACCTGTGACGCATGACCGGTTAAGGGTATAATATAAATACGACGGATACTCTGAATTTCCTATCATTCACCTGATGACGATAGCAGATACACAGCTATTGAAACGTTGTGAGATCAACCACTTCAAGACGATGGAAGTCCAAGGAAACTTCGAGGAAGGAGATACCGGAGTTAACAAACTTGACGATTTTTGTAAATCCCACGATTTGAGCTACGAACAGTTTAAAGATTCTGATAGTCGGAAGAAAGCTGATAGACTTTTAGAGAAGCAAGCATCGGAACGTTTGAAAGCTTCAGACTCTTCAGCAGGAGAAAAACTTGCAGCATTAGTAGTCAAAGGATCAATGAATCTAAAGAAAAAAATAGGTATGGGGTTAAAAAGAAAAAATAAAAAAGTAGGTGTTGGTGTAAAAAAGAACAAACAGTTAAAAAGAGGGTACGGAATCAAACGTAAACGACTAAATAAATCGCAAAAAAGGATTATTCCAATTCCTAAAAAGGTGGATTCTTACCACTATTACTTCCTATTCTCGGCGCATTAGGTGCTCTAGGCGGCGGCGCAGCTGGTATAGCGAAAGCAGTAAACGATGCAAAGACGAATAGAGAAAGCTTGCTGAACAAAAGAGACATAATCTAGCATTAGAAGCTGCCAAATGAGGAAAAGGATTATATTTAGCACCATATAAAAAAACTTCCAGTAAAATTACCCCGACATGCACTTACAAATATAGAATTACAACAATATGCCAACAAGATGAAAATTCCACATTTTCGCGGAGTCTTTATGCGTGATGTTTTACCAAAGAGAATTAGAAAAAATGAATGTGGTATCACCAATTTAGATTCAACAAAAAATGACGGCACACATTGGACTGCTTACGCAAAACGAAAGAATGTAATTAATTATTTTGACAGTTATGGAAATTTACGCCCACCTAATGATTTGGTGAAATATTTTCTCAGTGATGGTGCTAAAAATGAAATAAGTTATAATTATGACGCAACACAAAAATTTAATTCTCATAATTGCGGTCAATTATGTTTGAAATTTCTATATAAAGTGTGTAAATAAAGAAGGATCTTCATAAATATTTGTATCACAATGTCATACACTTTTAGTCTTTCTGGTGACTCTTCAGTTTTAAAGGCTGATTTTAACCCCCCAATTTATTTGGAAGATAGTGTTAATTACGAAATCGGCTTAACCAATTTTGAGTCATTTAATGTTATTCCAAATATCGATGAAAAAAATAATCAATTTATTATTGGTAATGGGTCACTTCCATACCAACAGGAGCTTATGAGATCGGTGATATTTATCAAATTTATTCAGAAAAATATCGATACAAAAATCAAACTAACAATTACACCAAACCTAAATACATCACTTGTCAGTATTTACTCTTCGGAGAAGATTGATTTTAGACCAACTAATACTATTGGTCGTCTGTTGGGTTTTAAAAGTAGACAATTAGAAGCCGACAGTGAAGAAGTTTCGGATTTTCCCAATGCCTTGGGTATAGACTGCAGTATCGCGATAGGTTCATTTTCTAATGGAAAGCCTAGTCACATTATTCACGAATTTTTCCCAACTGTTGCTCCCGGATATAAAATAGTAGAGTCTCCTCAGAACATTATCTATTTTCCTGTAAGCATTAAGACAATCAACACCATTACAGTAAAAGTTCTGGATCAACGAAATAATAACCATTAGATTACATTTGAGAAAAAGATAATGGTTGTTCGGTATAATATTAAAGTTTCAAAAAATATCTATAAAAGGAAAAGCGGTAGAAAAAATGTAACTAGTTCCAAGGTTGTAACAAACAGAGAAGTTCGGCAGCGAAAAAGAATAACCAAGAAAAACAAAGAATTTTTGAGATCACTAGGTTTTGAGGTTTTGTAAAAATGAATAATCTTAAATATGACTAAACAACCTCTTGTAGACAACTCAATTACAAAATTTGAATATCATACATATCAACCGTTTGTTAATTCCAAGTTTGATTACAACGATGAAATAAGTATAGCAATACAAAAATTAGATACGTTTACGCTACAATCAGAAAGCTTTTTATACATCGAAGGAAAATTAACAAAAGAAGATGGAAGCAATATTGATAAATTAAAATTTATAAACAACGGTTATAGTTTTCTATTTCGAGAAATTCGTTATGAACTAAACGGTGTAGTCATTGATTCTGTTAGAAACGTAGGACTCACTTCGACTTTAAAAGGGTATTTGTCGTATAACGAAGGGGAAAGCTTGAAACTACAAAATGCGGGTTGGTTTCCGAAAGTTTCGAAAATAGAAGATTCAGGAAAATTTAATGTATGCATACCTTTAAATATGTTTATGGGATTTTTCGAAGATTACAAGAAAATTATATTAAATATGAAACAGGAATTGGTGTTAATAAGAAATAATAATGATTTGGATGCCGTAAAGACAACGACCGGGGTAGAAGAAAAGCCTAAGGTTACAATTGAAAAGTTGTATTGGAAAGTTCCTCATGTAAAAGTGGAAATACCTCAACAATTAGCCCTAACAAAAATTTTAAACAAGAATATTGAAATTTCGTTACACTTTAGGTCTTGGGAGATTGTGGAATTTCCATCAATTCAGACAGATAAAAAGAACAAAGCTGCATCCAATATGTCGACATTTGATAGCTGTAATATGATAAATATCAGGGTATTCCTCAATTGAGAAAGATATCCATATAATGATCTGTACTTGGATTTTAAAAACAACAAATTCGCAACCTTGTATGAAATGTTCTCAAAGTTTCGTTCTTCATATTATGAATCAAACAATGAATGTATATTTAGTCCAAAAGAGTTTAAAACCATAGCACCGATAGCGCACATTGATTGTTCGCGGCAAAAAGAATCGGTTCAATCTAGCTCAGTGGTTATGAGAATTGAGTTTGGAACAAGTGATAATGTTCCAAAGAACACATCAGCCTATTGTTTAATATTACATGATAAACTTTTTTATTATAACCCGCTCACAAAAATAGTTAGGCAGAGCTGAAACCACGCATGCGTCAAAAAATTAAATAGAGGAAGAGCTACGCATGCGTCAAAATAAACTTAAATAGAGAAGGATCGAATTAGAGTTGGAAGGTATATAATGAAAGTGCAGACTAAAAACTTCAGTAATCGCGTAACTTTACAATATTCAAAAAGTTTAAGTGAATATATAACAAATCTGAAACTGTTAAGAAAAGACTTAAAGTTCTATTGTGCAAAGAAGAAACTGTTGGTGAAATTACAAAATTTAACAATATGAATCTAGTGCTAGATGTCCAAGGCTTCAAGATTGAAAATAATAAATTTGTAGTGAAAGAATTCGCTGGATATGATGGTGACAAAATATGTCACTACTTGTTCAAACCACCTTTTCCTTACCATTTGTTACCACCAGAGTTGCAGAGCCAAGCGGATTGGTTAGCAGCGAACCATCATTGTATAAAATGGGTTGAAGGTAACACACCAATCCATAAATTTGCTCTGATAGTTCAACAAATAACCTCAAAAGCAGATCGAATTTTTGTGAAGGGAAGAGAGAAAGCAGATTTTTTAAGAAAATTTACAACCAAGCCAATAATTGAATGTGACGAACAACCCAGTCTTCCTCAGAGTAAAGCAAAGTGTTTCAATCATTCTAGGAAATTTGTATGTGTGCTCTATCTAATGTTTTTTATATATATGAAAATGTTGTTATGGATGAAATATAATAAAGGAATTTAATAAAGGAATTTAATATACAACGATTTTTATTTAACACTTTAATATGCGAAATGTTATTTAACAAAAATAGCATATAAGGTAGTATTTTATACATATATTTGTCATTTATTATCAAATTGTAACACTGATAATTCAACTGTTTCGGCAGTTTCGACAGTAACAAAATATCGTTTATTCAAATATTTAATAATGAGCACATGAGTTTAATAAAATAAAATAAATATTAGAACTTCAAGCTTGTTGGCTGTAATAAACGTTTGAGCTCAAATTATATGCTGTTAATTCGTATATCACATGTAGATTTTTCTATATTGTAAATAAATTTTAAATATTACATTTTTTATATTCCTATTTTTGAATTATACTGTTACACTCTGCGTAATGTTGACCAAGAACATCAAGAGCATTTAAAATTTTTTAAATAAAACTTGTTACATTCTCTCTACAATGTGTAGTTGTTAACCTAGAGATTCCAGCAAGCGACTTGAAGCAAATAAAAGGTTGTTCTTATTTTGCATTTAAAAATAACAAAAAGATTTGTAGCGGTATTTGAACTCAAGCTAGCGTTATACGCAGACCCCCATTTAGAAGCATTTAACAACTGAGCTAACAACCCTTTGACTTTTATATTGTTGTTTTCGATTCAGTATTCAGATTGAAATTCTAATGATCTTATTCAGCTGGTCTTAAAGCAGGTTCAGTTTTAATGGATTTAGTAAAATAAGGTAACACTTTGACTTTACAGCAGTAGACTGTTTATAGTTAAAATTTTTCTTCATTGAAGAGAAGAACCTAACAAGTTCCATGAGGTAGTTGTTGTCAAGGTTAACAACTATGTACTTTCAACAGAGAATACAAGTTTTGTTTAATTAAAATATGATAAGCAACTATTTGAACTGAAAAGATAATCAATGAGAGTTTATGAAATAAAACAAAGAAATTTTAAATTAATAGTATAATATTTAACTATATTTACAACAAGATAAAATTAAAATAAAATAAAAATTAGACAAATATACAAAAATTATGGATTATTATCAGCCATAATCCGCCGTAACATCGATGTATTACGGCGTATCATGGCTGACGCCTCCTTATTTTTAAGAATAATTTTCTCTATTTTTTTTTCTTTTACCCGGAGGTGGAAGACGTCCTCCTGCTCTCGCCTGATGATCGCCTCTTTCCTCCTGATAATGTCCCGGACTTTCCTCAGGCACGTCTGGGCATCATCAAGTGATGGTTCAGGAATCTGGAACAAATGGAAAAATATTAGTTTCTATTTAATTAAAAATAGTTAGTAGAATAACAACGGGGTTTCTAGACCGGAAGTGGCTTAGGGCTGCGCATCTAGGTGTTTTGGGTGTGGTGTGCCCCCGTAGGGTTCCGCTGGGGGCTCCGTTGGGGCCCCCGTGTTGTGTGTATGTCGGTGGAGGGCCCCCGTGTAAGGTTATGTGAATATAGGTTATGTGTCATTGGTGTGGGGGCTGATGTTTGGTGTAAGGTTATGTGTTTATAGGTTATGTGTGTTGTCTTTGGGTGTGTTACCGTGGGGGGCTCCGCTGTGGCCCCCGTGTAAGGTTATGTGGCATTGGTGTGGGGGCTGATGTTTGGTGTCCTATGTGTGTATAGGTTATGTGTTTATAGGTTATGTGTCTTTGGGTGTGCTTTCGTGGGGGCCCCAGCCGCCGGTGTGTGTTGGTGGTGTCTGGATGGGGTGTAATTGTAAGGTTATGTGTGTTGTCTTGCGGGTGTCGTTCATTAGGGGGGACCTGATGGCTGTTATGGGGGCTGAGTGGTGTGTTTGATAAAAAGTGAGGTTATGTTTGTGGGTGTTGAGATGTTGTGTGAGAAGTTATGGGGGCTGATTGTGTGTGTGTGTGTATAGGTTATGTAATGGGGGCTGAAATGATGAGGTTATGTTGAAAGGTGTTTTGTGGTTGACGTTGTGTTTTGTGCGGTGACAGGTTGTAACGTCGTGTGTTCTGTGGTTCTTTGCAAAGTCCATGTGAGACTGTGATAGTTGAAGGGTTAGGTTAGTTTCTTGTTCCGTGGTTGACGTTGTGTTTTGTGAAGTGTAGCTTTGAAATAAAATTTTAAATACAAAACATTGTTTTACTTCCTATTAGAATGAATGGGTATAGCGAACTTTGTTATCTCTTTAGCTTCAACGCACTCTACGGAGTGCCTCCCACTACTTTACCATGACGTCATAAACTACACCCTCATTGGTTGGTTGAGCCATACCTCCCTCCACTTTCTGTCATATGTTAGGAAAATGTATGGTTATATTGTATGATGAATAATGTTGAGGGATATAATGTATAAAGGAAAATGAATGAAAATAAAAAACAATTAGTAAATACCTAATTTATTATAAATTTCGTGTGAATAAAAAAATATGTATTCTCTAAGAGCATTGGCTAATAATGTATTATCGCTAGAATCACATATTCCATATATGAAATTATAAACATTTAAACTACAACATTTAGTATCGGTTGTTATTATTTTACATGTAGAATTCAACCATTTATTAACAGTAATTATTACATTTAAATAATATGTATAAAAATTAATACTTTCAAGTAATTTTACCCTGTCTGATAGTAAATGAGTGTCTATGTTTAAAATTTCTTCAATATAAAATTGACTCAACCACAAAGTGTTATGAAATTTCTGCACCTTTATTGACTTATCAAGATCACTGGTTGACGACAGGCTTGCAGTAAGGAATTTTCCACATAGTACAGGATTATGTAAAAATTCGTTCTCTTCATCATCTTCTGTGAAAAAAACTATATCCAGAGACTTTCGTAATGTTTCTGTAACTTTGAACCATTCAGATTTATTAAAGATAACTTTTTCATCATCTTCTCGCTGTAGAACTATTACTGGGTCAAAGCATCTAGCAGAACTCAAGCCACAGGACACTGTACAAAAGGAACTATAAAGTCGAAAGCACTGGGATAATAGTAACACTTTTTCTGATTTTGCTTCTTCTTCATATTGATTCAAAACACTATTAACAGTATCCATATCATCATCATCACTAAAAGTAGGCTCTTCATTCGACATTTTGATCGTTTGATAGTTAAACTGGAACTGTTGTCTGGTATACAGGTTATGATAAATGAATATTTCCCCCACTTATAAGATGTTTTTCTCATCAATCCAACTATCATGTGACTCATTGAAACCCAACTAACGTACTTTAACTTTACCAGATTTGCGCTGTAAAATTTTTTCTACCAAATAAATGTTAGGGTGTGTTGTTTTCTGATGTTCAGCTTCATAGAAACCGCCTTGAATGGGCTGACCAAACATGTCTTCTAGAAGATACGTAATTGGGTTATTCAATTGAATTTTAGTGATTTTAAATAGTTCTGTGGTCCAGTTGGGGGTATACCCTTTTGCAAAAACGTGTTTTGTTTTACTTATTCTCACTATATCTCCAACTTTGAACTTTCTCTTACCTACAACTGTCATATTTCTAAATGAATTAATAATTGTATCTTTTGTTACATCACTTGGGCGCATTTTTGTTGTACTATGAATCCTATTGTTGTAGTTGTCAACGAGGGAAGGTAATATGTCAATCCACTTGTAGGTACCATTTAAACTGAAATATTTAAATAAGTTCTCTTTCAAAGTTCGTATGGATCTCTCTGCAATTGACGCCTTTTTGTTACTATATGTACTATAATGGTTTATTCCATATTTGTGCATTAATTTTTTAAAGTGAAAATTGAAGTATTCTCGTCCCTGGTCAGTCTGAATATGTTTTGGCTGCCTCCCATTTCTGAGGATTTCTCTCGCTCGTGTTACTTCTTCACCAGATTTTGTTTTTAGGGGCTTTGCCCACATGTACTTAGAGAAACAATCGATTACAACTAGAATGAAGTTATAATTTTTATTTTCTTTGGCGAATAAGTTTAATTGAGCTAAGTCACTTTGCCATGTTCCATCAAACCCTTTAATAATGGTTTGACGTCGAGGAAATTTTTTTCTCACTGGTCGATGAAGTTCCTTGATAATTTGTATTTTTTCTTTAGAGTGCTGCATTTCATGTTGTTCCTAAGAAGGATCGCCATCAACTAAAATGCGATTACTTTATAGTTTGTCCATTGTTTTGAAGGTCAATCTTATGTTTAAGGTCTTTTAAGTCTTTTCTCAATGTTATTTCTAGTTGTTTTACGCCATGCAATTCAGTAGAATACTTACTCATATTAGCTCGCACATCGTTAATAACGTTTTGGTGTGCATTTAGTTGTTGGTTAATAGAAGTTTTATGTTTCTGTTCCAGCACATCAATAGAGCTTTTAAGTTCGGTAAATGCTTGATTAATGGAGATTATTGAACTATCATTTCTCTTTTTCAGCTCTTCAATTTCACTAATTGTTTGATTTATATTATTTAATGCCTGTTGCAGAGCATCCTTTTTCTCATTTATATTTGAGATAATGGAAGCAATTGAATTATCATGTTTCTGTTCCAGTTTTTGAATAGAGCTTTTAACTTCACTAAATGTTTGATTTATATTATTTAATGCCTCTTGCAGAGCATCATTTCTCTCATTTATATAGTTTGTTGCAGATTCCATAAAATCATTAATATTATTTTGTAATTGCTGACTAGCTTTACTAATTACATCATTTTGCTGTTTTTCCAAGGTTAACTTAACGTTTTGAATTGCTTCATCAACGTTTTCTTATTTGCAGCATCTGAATTGTTTTTAGGTTCCTTAATATTATAAATTGATATATTTCCAAAGTCAAAATTCCCATCAGGTTCAATTCTGAATGGTAATCTCAATGTGGGTAATGGTGTGTGTGATGAAGGTGATACAGATGTTCGACCAAACTTGTCCACACTCATGGTAAAACTGTTTAAATTTAACAGATTTACCGTATTATATTACCTTCTTTTAGTTCATTAATTAGCGCAATAATTTCGTTATCAACTGAAGTATTTCCGGCTTCTTTAGCCGCTGTTAGTAGTTTTAGACGTTCACATAATTCATTAGGATCATCCCAATATCGGTATTCAATAGGGTATCGATTAAAAATCATTTTGTTGGTTGAAAGACCGTAACCGCTTGTTGAATTACTTGGGACAGCGTGATCTGAGATATTGTAAAATGGTTTAATGATATTCCGGTATTTGTATTGTTTGGATGCCTTAAGGTTTCCTTTAGTATTGCGGTGAACATTAGTGGTTTCTAATAGAGTTTTATAGACTTTTAAATCGTCCTCATTATAATTTTGCGGTTGCTGATAAAAAATAAGTTCATAGAGTCCTGGGGTTCCTTTATACAATGTGTTATCAATATTAATATTACCATTTCTATCAAAAGCTACTTCTTTTGACCCTAATACCATCTATCATTGGCATACTGAGGACCGTATATTTTATCAATTTTGTAACTTTTATTCAAGTAATCAATAATGTAAGGATTCGTTGCTTCTGATGTATCATGAAACATGTCATCATCGTCTTCGTTGTCCACAACAGTATGAGTCTCCAATGATTCGCGTTTAATGGGTTTCGATGGTGGTGGGTCTTTATTCTTTGAAGCCAATAACTGATTATTGACTAATTGCTTCAGAGGTTTTACTACTGGTTGAAAGAGTTTATTTAATGTCTCATCATGTTCAGACTTCCCCAATTTTAAACTGAGATACTTTTTTCGAATTGATTTTGCAAGTTGTTTTACTTTTTTCTTGCGAAGAGTATCAGCAACTTGTTTATCGATCGCTGACATTCTGTATACTACGGTATATTGAGATTTGTAAGTTTTATATATTTGTCAAAACCTTTTCGATATCTGCCATCATTGAGATTAAATTCCTTAATGATCACTAAAAATTCAAATGGACTATTCCAGCATTCGGCACAAAGTGTTTTAAAATTTTCGTAAGACATGTCTGGTGAAATATGCTCATCAAAGACATGTTTAAGATTCGTTTCGTCTTGTTTAAATAGAATGATAGAATTTGCGTTATCTCTTATCAGTTGTTTAGGTATCTTGCTATAAGTTTGGCATAAGTAAGCAACATCTATGGATTTATGACGACACATAGAAAAATATTCTCGTATTTTGGCTTGGTTGTCACATGCAACATCATCAAATATGAAAATGGAACATTCCCTTGCGTTGCTTAAATCTATTACTGTTTCATTATCGTTAAATGGAAAATATGAGAGACCTTTGACTTTTTTTAACACATCTTGTAATAGCTGATATTTTGGTTGACATAATGACCTTGAATAAACATACACATTCTTGAATCTTAACCCATTCTCGTTGAATATGAGAGATAATAATAATGCATTTGTTTTACCACAACCGCTGGGACCACAGAAAATGGCTCGAAACGAATTTGGTAACAGTTCTCCATGTTTATTATCACCCCCACTTCCTTCTACGAAATCCAAATTTACAATTGGCAGAGTTGTTTCTTGTTGTGTTAATGCATACATTATATAGACTAAGTTAAGGGGTGTAGAAATCTCAGTTATATATAGAGTAATTTTTAATTACCAAAAAATATATATAAAATTTCAGTTCCTTAATTATTTGGTTAGTATTATGCTAGTTGCCGACAAACACGGAGGTTCGGGCATAGTTAACACTCTAATTAATAAATTACCTGTTGAATTACACATACCAGGTTATCAGTTTTGTGGACCAGGTACGAAACTCGAAGAACGTCTGGCAAAGGGTCAGACTGGTGTCAATAAATTGGATAACGCTTGTCGTCAACACGATATATCTTACAGTCACCATAAATCTCTCAGTGAACGTCATACAGCAGATTTGGAACTAGAGAATAGGGCTTGGGAAAGAGTTAAAGCCAAAGACGCCAGTTTAGGGGAAAAAACCGCTGCTTGGTTTACAACTAATACAATGAAGGTAAAAAGAAAACTTGGACTTGGTGTTTTAGAAGCGCTTAAGAAATCTTTTGAATCATCAGGGAAAGGTTTTCAAACCCGGAAAGATATATAATGAGAATAAAAAAAGCTGGCGGTCGCAAAAGGATTCGGGTACCCAGAATAATACCATTTAATTCAAAAACAGGAGGTATTTTACTATTAATACCAATCTTTGCAGGACTTTCTGCATTAGGTTCATTGGCGGGGGGTGCCAGTGCTATAGCGAAAACTGTTATTGACGCTAAAAATGCCAAAAAGACTTTGGAAGAAAATCATCGACATAATAGTGCCATGGAAGAACTTGGGCGCAAAGGTTCTGGTCTTTATTTGAAAAAGTATCGGAAAGGTGGGTACGGCCTTTTCCTAAAGAAACAAAAAAACTCCCAATAAAGCTACCCAAACGAGCATTATTTAATCATGAGCTTGAAAAATACGCTAAAAGATTAAATATATCAAAATTCCGGGGAGTATTTATGCCAGACACATTACCACGCAAACCGCATAGAAAAGAAACAGCCATTGTTAACTTAGACATAAATAGAAACCCCGGTACGCATTGGGTTGCTTATATAAAAAATGGTGCTTCTGTAGAATATTTTGACAGTTTTGGAGATTTGAAACCACCTAAAGAGTTGGTGTCTTATTTCGGACCCCACGTAAAAATTCAATATAATAGTTATCCTTACCAAACTTATAAACAAACAAACTGTGGACATTTGTGTTTGGGATTTCTGTATAATAAGGGATGATTGGTATGAAAATGTTCAGTCATGTCTGTGATCCTAACGTTGAAGGGTCACACTTCTATACTTTCAATTGATTTCGAACCACCAATACTGTTAAATCCTGACTGTAATTACGGATTAGCTTTATTAAGCTTTCATTCATACAATAGTATTCCTAATATTGAAAAAGGTGCAAAATTTTATCTGTATACCAGTGGCCAAAAGAAGATTGAAATAGACATTCCTGAAGGTTCGTACGAGATAAGTGACATTGAATCATATATTCGACAGGCTCTTTCTCTACAGAATCAACCAAAAGATATTTTTTCTTTGAAACCAAATAATAATACATTAAAGTGTGAAATATACAGTACCAAGTATACTATTGACTTTCAACCAGAAGATAGTATAGGGCCCATATTGGGATTTTCTAAACGTATTCTTAAACCAAAAGCTCGTCACGCATCTGATATACCTGGGCATTCTACAACGAAAAACCTTCACATACAATTTACGAATTTGCTGTTAGGGTTGATCCTGGTTTTGCCATTGACGAAACACCGCAACATCTTATTTATTTACCAGTAAATCGTTTTGAAATTAACAATATCACATTAAGAGTTCTCAACCAAAATTTTGATTGTGTTAATTTTAGAGGTGAAGATATAATAGTAAGGTTAGAGCTTAAACAATTTTAGGATGTTGGTTGTCAACAAGTATAAAATCATAAATCCCCAAAAAGAGAATTCAGTACCAACGAAACGAGCAACGAGGAAACTTACTTCTTCTAACAAGCTCTTTCTACAATCACTAGGATATCATGTCAACTCAAATGTTTGACGTATTCCATTCGAAGGGTAGAAGTGCGAACTTATTATCCGTATGTGAAATCATTTAGTAATAATGATATTGTTGAAATTACAATTAACCAGGCAGACTGCTGGTTTTTAATGGCAGAGTCTGCCATTGACATAAAAGGAAAAATTGAAAAAACCAATAATGGTAATGGTGATATTTTATTGGCACCTAATGCTGGGGCCTTTTTCTTTGATAGCATTACCTACGAACAATGCGGAAAAGAAGTGGATTCAGTTCGAGATCCAGGACGTGTTAGTACTATCAGATCATATTTGTGCTATGATCCAAATAATTCCAAGGACTTAACAGTAGCTGGATGGAATTACCCTCACAACCCATTATTAATACAGACAAATCTTTCCGACTGATAATTCCTTTAAAGCATTTACTTAGTATTTTCAACGACTATAATATGGTAATGTATGGAAAACAAACACTTCGGTTAGTAAGGTCTCGAAATGATAACGACTGTCTTATCATTAGAGATGCTAATACAACCGGCAAAATTGTGATTGAAAGCATAGAATTAAAAATCAAACATGTCTTTCCCAATGATGATTTAAAGTATAAACTTTTACAATCAATTCAACAGGATACTCCTATTATATTACCATTTAGAAAATGGGAATTGCATGAATTACCTGCTTTGAAAGCTGGCGGTAGTAGAGAAATATGGAGTGTAAAGACATCCTCAGCAGAAAAAAGTCCACGTTACGTAATTGTAGCTTTCCAAACAAACAAGTATGGTAAAATTTCAGCAAATCCCACAGAGTTTGATCATATTGATATTAGCAATATTTGCTTAACATTAAACAGTGAATATTGGCCGAATGAGAGAATGATGATAGACTTTACCAATAACGAATACAGTGAAATATATAAGAACTATACAGATTTTTATTTGAATTATGCTGGTGAAAAACATCCTCTTGTTGATTACGTTGCGTTTAAATCACGACCTCTATTCGCGATAGATTGTTCAAGGAGGGATGAAACTATGAAATCAACAACGGTTGATATTAAGTTAGATATTGAATCGAAAACAGGTTTTCCTGATAATACTAGAGTGATATGTATCATTATTCATGATACTATTATGGAATTCCTCCCCCCCCCAGTGAGGTTGTTAAGCATATATATTAAGTCAGTACCAATCCAGTAGTAGTAGTAGTTGATTGTTGACCATCATGAAGACAGTAACAGTAGATATACAAGGATTTAACCTTCAAAATAATGAATTTATTATTAAAGAAATGGCCATTAGAATTGGGATGCAACTTAATCATTACTTATTCAAACCCACGAAGACATATTTTTCATTATCTAAGGAAGAAAGGCAGACAGTGAATTATTGTGAACGTAAATATCATGGGTTGAGATATTCCAGTGGTTATATTGAATATATAGAAATAAACAACATCTTAAGGACCCATTTGACGGATATAAATTGTATTTTCGTTAAAGGTCATCAAAAATATGATTTACTTGTTAAGAAATTGGAAGAAATGAATTTGGAGGCGATAAAAGTTGTCAACATCGAATCACTGGACGGATGGACAAAGGAGCCGACCCCTAACATGGAAAATGGTGGTAATCCAGTCTGTTTAAATCATAAACAAGGACAATTTACATGTGCTATAAACTGTGTTAATCTTATACATGATTGGGTTTATAACACTACTAATGTTGAATATACAGTATCACTGAAATAAAAGATGTATTTTTGAAAAATTGTTTCATTTATTATCACTATACATTTACAGACATTTTTTTAAGATATTTTAAAATGAGAATGAGAAATGAACAAATTATCAAACACACAAGAATAAATGTATTTTTAATATCACTTTGCAAGTCCATTGGAAAGTCACTATTTTTAGTATTTTTTAGCGATGAAGTTTCATTACACATGCATGAAGCTGTTGAGGTTTCATAATTTGTAATGGTTTCTGCTGTCTCATAATTATTTGTTGTTGCTGATGAGTCACTAGGTGACGTTGATTCCTTAATCTTAATAAAAGATTGTGTGTCTCCTTCTGTTCCATCAGGAAATAGTAACTTTAGTTTATATGATAGATTAGTGGATTGAGGCAGTTCGGAATAATATACAGGCAGATTCCCATCATTTACAAGAGTTTTCCTCATTAGTGTAAACTGAGACCTATTATCACAAGCCGAAAAACATATTGCAGCATCTTTAACCCCATGTGGAGAATTAATGTATAAGATGTTGTTTATAATTGCAGTTAAAATTATGAAATTTTCCTTCAAAACTGCCATGGCTGAATTCTATTTAATGGATACTGTACAGGTGGAAGTTTTCTCTTCTCAAACAACTTATTCCAATTTTGGTTCAACCAAACTATTTTCTTATTACTTTTATCGGTTGTAATTTTAGGTTTGCACTGTGGCGAATACATAGATAAACTAAACTCTCTCAATAAGATTTAATTATATTTAAAGCTAGTTTCTTATCTAAGCCATATGACATCAGCACTTTTTAAGACTTTAAATCAGTATAATTACTGAACCCCAATTAGATTTCAGTTAGTCCTACAATGAACTTCCTGTGGTTAGTACCATTGTTTTTACCGCCCTTAGCGGCAACAGTTATAGATGAACGTGATGCAAAGCAGTATTTAGAACATTATGGGTACATTGAGAATAACACGCAAACTGACTTTAATTCTGTACTAGTAAACTTCCAAGAACAGTATAATTTACCTGTAGATGGAACATTGAATGAAGAAACAATTAATTTAATGAACAGACCAAGATGAACAGTCGGTGAAAATAATTTTGCTTTGGTATCCAAATGGAATAAGACGTATTTGAACTGGTATTTTCCCCAAGCATAAAGTGAACATCTTCGTGTTGCCGAAAAAGCATTTAAAATTTGGGAAGAAAAATCAAATATATATTTTAAACAGCTTAAAATTCCTAAACCTAATCCTGATATAACAATTACTGTTATGCCTAAAGTACATAGTTTCCGGTACAATTGTCAGGGAAATACACAATGTCCTAACAATTTTGATGGTAAGGGGAGTGTGCTAGCACATGCTTATTTTCCTGAAAACGATATATATCGAGAAATTCATTTTGATAGTGAAGAGAATTGGTATTTTGGTCTTGATCATAGCAAATTTCAAACCGCTGTTATGTATCCCTGGTACCAAGAACAAATAACAGAAATAAATGATGATAATAAATTAGCACTTGAAACTTTGTATGGTTCCGTTAATAAACCTCACCCTACAACACCATCAATAAAGAAGCAGTATACCACTGAAAAGATGATAACAGTAAACGGAACAAAGAATTTGTGTGACGTTAAGTGTCCTGAATCTATGTTATTAGCATATACCTCTGATTTTACAAGTTATAGACTCTATATTATAGACAAGCAATTACTGTGGAAGATAAATATAAATGACCCAAAAATTCCGTCAGAACCAGAAACATTAGCAGATTACTTACCTAGAGAGCTTACACATATTTCACTTGTTGTCCAGAATTCCTTCGGTAATTTGATTGTTGTTAGTGGTAATCATTTTTATGAGGTATCTTTTCCCAGTTTACAAATTCAAAAAAATATTGAGATTGTTTTACCCAAGAATAGTAGAATTAACACAGTATTTAGTTCATATTCAGGAAAACTTTACATTTGGTACAACAATGTCTCATTTTATGAAATTAATGGAGATAATAAAATATCCAACAGAGGACGTGTGAAGGATATGTTTCCAGGTGTCCCAGAAGATATTACATCAGCTTTCCGTTACATTGATGGACATATGTATTTTTTTCGTCAAAACACTTATTACAAATATAATGAATTTTCTAGAAGAGTTGTTGAAGCAGGAGTTTTTAATTGGAGTTTATTCAATGTTCCATGTACACATGAGGGGGTATTAGAGCAGTTGAGAACTTTGTTAATGAGAATAATACAAATATATGAATAGAACAATATTTATTGTAATTAATAAAAATAAAATATAAATTTTACAATATGTTTTTATTTAATATATAATCCTAAAAATATAAATTTTACAATATGTTTTTATTTAATATATAATCCTAAAAATATAATAAATATGATTTAAAGCTACTCCTTATACCCCCAAGGAAGGGTATCTGTTGAAGCAGGTAGTAACTGACGCTTATCGTCATAAGGATTAAGGACTATTTTGGTTTGTTCTATACTGTAAATGTTATGGGCAAACGATTGAATTGTTCTTTGAGAAATCAACTTTTCTTTGTGATCCGTTAAACAATTAAGGTAATCTTGAAAAGATATTTTATTTTTGACAATGCTAGATTTGATCCCCTTAGACTTTTTTGTGCATTTATCCTCATTAGTATCGTATATTTTGAATGTATACATCTTTGATCTCAAACCAATGAACACTTTAATGATTTTACCATTAACCTCATCTTTCATGAGGCCAGGAACTTTTTTATTTACAAGAGGTATATTGTATTGATTATCTGGCGGATAATCACTTGTGTCAAACTTGCATATGTCAGCTTTAATAATTTCTTCATATATATGAAATAAAGTCTGATAATGACTTTATTTCATATATTAAGCTATCTGTGTCTGTATATAACAGTTTGCATCTACCAGGGAATTTCTTAAGCATATATCCATAATGGAAATCGTACACACATGTTTTTGAAATTTCTAAAATTGACATCCCTACATATAGAGATTTATTAAATACAATATTTAATTGGTTCAACTCTATTGCCATTAAGTTATCACTAAATATAGTGCGATTATGAAACGCTGGATTCGATATTAAATTTTTTGCACCATACCGTCCCTCCCATTTATTCACTAATTTCACAACCCGATGTTTTCTTATATTTTCCATTGTTTTACCAAAAACTGCGTTATTTTTGTAAAGGTTTTTTTTGAAATTAGTAGTAGCTTTAGTTCGCAGTTTGGTATGTAAATCAATATATGGTTTTAACCATTGACTTTGACTGAATTTCAATATGCGGTGAATCTTTTTAAGTTTCAACCCATACTGTAGAGCTTTAAATTTCTATAATGGATAATATATTTTTGTTTATCATAAAGTGTTGTCATCAATTTGGGTAATTTAGACCCTGGTAGGATAGAATGTTCAGCACAGAATGGCAAATCCTTGTGCGTTTTATGAAGACTTGCACAGTATTCCAAATCAACTTCTAATATATAACCTTCTGGAGAATCATCAGATATGGAATTAACATCAAAAATTTCCACATTTTCTACCCATTGAAAATTCCCATGTGGTAGTGGCTGACTCATTGCCCACCCATATAAATTATTGACATCTAGATAGAGGATATAGGAAGATTCCTTTTCGGGATCATAATTGGGTAAGTGCGGATTGTTAGCTTCAGCATAGCGATTACAGCATTGACTTATTCCACCTCGAATTCCTTTCTCAATAAAAAGAAGAACATCTACGTCCTGAATTGTTTCCAATTTGCATTTGGTATACTTTAGCATGCATGTCCACGTATAACCTGGCATAGTATGGAACCAAGCTGGATCTAACCCATATGTGGAGTGCGCCTTAGTACGGAAATTTTCAAATACATCTGCTAAAAGCAGTACATCAGTTTTTAAATATAAGTCAGAATATTCACCTAGAGATTTCAATTGAAAATGAGAGAAAACAGTTTGGGCATGCTGATAATTGTCTGCAGAAAGTTCAGTGTCACAGAGTTTGTTATAGAAGTGCTTAATTGAAGGAAGAGTAGGTTCCTCTAATTTTTCCCAAGAATCAATATAGTCGTAACAGAAAACACCTTTACGAGTAAGAAGATTTAAAGAGTAATCATTCAAATAATTGAAAACAGATTTTAAATTTTGGAATCTATCTTGCGACAGTGTTGAAACTAGTTCTTCTAAAGATGCCCCTAAAAACCTAAATGAGTTTATAAATCGAAATTTTATGTTTGTATCATTATCATACTGAGTAAATGAGATGTATTTCTCTTTATTAATTGGTAATAGTGAAATTTGACTTGTTTTACCCAAACACTTTATGATAAAATGACTGTCGTATCCTGTGAGGTTATGAAATACAACTGGTATGATAACACCCTTTTGAAAATTTAAATTGCAAATATTATGGGCATATCCCCTAAAATCCCCTGTAAAATGGTCATGGTCTTTTACTATAACCGAATTTTTGTCAAAAGGTTTTTCACATATGTGACAAAAACCATTATCGGATATAAGATTAGGCTAAATTCTCATAGGAACAATATTTTTATTTTTTAACTGAATAAATTTAGCAACCTCCTGCAACTCTTGTGATACAATCTTTTCCCCTGTATGACTTAAAATAGGACAAACTATCATCGTATGAACATTTCAAATAATACCCTGCACTGAAAGAAATATGGTTTTGAGACTTATTGGTTTTTTTATTTAAAGCTTCATTGTCTTTATAGGGAACAAGTATTGATTCAAAATCAGCATATAAAACAAATGGTAATTTTTGTTTGCTTTTATAATTATTAAATTCAACATAATTTTCTTTTGGAAAAGAAACTTTACATTTATTTATTACAGAGCAATACTCAGTATGATTTACCAATTGATCTTCACTAGAAAAATAATTTAAACAAATATCGCAAATGAATTTTGTCTCTTTATGTTTATTTAATTGAGTTGATACTAATCGAGATAATTTTTTAATCCAACAAAAATGAAAAGATATTTCTGAGGTATCATTGTCTACAGGAATTGCATCATAGTCATTAATTTTTCGAAAATATTTATTTTGAACCATTAATAGGTTTATGTGTTTTTCTAACTTATTTTTACAAAGTCGGGCTGGTACAGTAACATATTGCAAACTATTTCTGATTTCCTCTAAACTTAAAACAAAAACATTAATTGAAATATTATTTAATTTTTCAAATTTAGAAATTAGGTCCAAAGTTATAGGGAATTCAATACCATCAAAATTTAAAATGTCTTTATAATTTGGATAAGATGATAGTCTGTCAGAATGTTTTTCAACTGGAAATAAAGCTGACATTACAGCCCATGCAAAACAGGCATTATCATTATAATCTTTCACATTGACACATGCATGTTTTCTAGAAATTTCCTCCGGTAATCTAATATAAGAAGACCCTGCATTATTACTAAAATAAAATTTTTTTATGTTCACTTCTAAATTTACAATCCTACTCAGTGAAAATCTTTTTCAGAAAATTCTTGTAATTTTGATAAAATTAACAAATTCCAGAAACCAACTATGAAGTACTGTTCCATGATTTACTAGAACATTTTTTGTGTTAAAATATTTAAACTCACATATTTCCTGGCCCTGTGAAGTTTTAGTGAATTCACCGCAAAATTTAGTGTTTACTTTAACTGTTGGATAAGATTTCAAAATATTTGAAATACGTGATTTGATAAGATGAAATGCATCGTCTAAGAATTGAATATCTTTATGTTTTAAATTTATAATTACCCCAGTCCTAATTCTACCCATGAAAGCTGACTCTACATCTTCCCACTGAACCCTTGTACTACGTTTTCTATCACCATTAACAATTGGATTTAATAAAGTTTTAATTTGAGTTCGCAAATTTTTTAAAATAATATAAATCACTTTGCAATTTATTGGAAAGCCCAAGATCACATTTACTTTTCTTTATTGTCCTATTATGAAGACGAATTTGACTATTAATATGTTTTAACCATGTATTTTTCATTTCATCATTTGAATTTTGTAACAACCCAAAAGCCTTATGAAAAATTGATTCAATGTCAGTACTAACCTGCATTTTTGGAGTAGCTTTGAATCCTCTAAATTTCGGTTATTTCGAACTTGGTAATGGGTTGGTATTTTCCAGTTGCTTCCTCAAGTCCTCGGAAAACTACTGCGTATTTCCCTGGAATACAGTGTTTTAGTTGGGGCTTAAAGGCTGCTGTCACTCGTTGTGGCAAAAAACAGCTATTTTCTTCTAAATCTAAGAGAATCGATTCTCCGTATTTTCCATTCACCACCCTTGCTGCCAATATTTTAAATTTTTGTCCCTCTGGTAGGTCTTTCAGTTTTATCAGGGGCTTGCATTCCGCAACTGCAGAAACATTGATTGCTTGTAAATTCATGTTTACTAAAAATGGAATTGAAATAATAAAAAAAATGTAATACAAACAAAAAAAACTTACTTTTTATCAGCACCCTTTGTACCAAGAAATTAGTAAATATGTCGTCGAAGCCTGTCGAAGAATTGCACTTTATCACAAAAACTTTGTAGAAGTTGATACAGTCAAAGCAATTTGAACTCTGAATAAAAAACGCGGTTTAATTTCCTTATTTATACGATTATCATCACCACTAATACCACATTTAAAAACACATAAATTGGGAACATAAATGTTTGCGGTCTTTAAATTCCTGATTTCTAAAATAAACTTACATCAAGTTTGCGGCTAACATGCAAACATTCAAATCCGCTTTACTAAGATAAAATATAAATAATGGTATTTCACCGGAAACTGATAAAACAATGAGCTAATTGTTTTCAACAAACTTATGGTTGTTTAGTTCCGCCTTACTAAGATATGATATAAACATTGGTATTTCAACGGAAACTGATAAAGATATAACACAACTTTTTGTGGTTGGGATGTGGTCGTTAATTTCCGCTTTTTTTTAATTAAATTGTAAATAATGTTATTTTACCGGAAATTGATAAAAACCGTGACGTGAGTGTTTGCGATCTTTTTGCGGTTGTTCAGTTCCGGTTTACTAAGATAACATATACATTTTTACGACAATTTTTAATCAATCTATTTTCTGAGGTTTTTATTATTTATATAATTTTTAAACAGTAAATTTATTGGGTTTTCTAATATCAACATGATTTTCCTTAGGAAATATAATTTTTACCGCTTAACTGCGATTAGGAGTACAATGAATGTTTATAGAAGAATTATACTGGTAGATAAATTTAAAAAACGGAAATGTCGCAGGATATATAAGAAATATATTAAGAATAATAAGTTTAGTTTCGTGTAAATCGTTATGAGAAGTGAGTTAAAATGGCCAGTGAAAGTTTGAAGAAGAAATTGCAATGATGCAAAATCGTGAGAAGGCAGCTAACGAAATACCATGGGACAGGAGTGAATATACCCAACTGCAGCTTTTGACAAATAGATTAACTCCTCCCGTGTATATTGAGAGGTATTTCGACGAAAAGTAAGTTTTTAATCCTCATGCATATAATTTTTTCAAACAATTTTCTCTTTTTGAGTAATTCTCAAATCTCTTTTATTTTGTTACAGTGGATTAAATGATAGTCCCTCTTTTCGATTTTTAGAAGGGATCGAAAGAGAGGCAGCTAGAAGTCCACTGAATGAGTTCATAAAAATGGACTTGTCAATAAATCCATATATCTCTTCCGTGGAAGAAATGTAAGTTTTTACAAAGCATTTCTCTCGTTATGTATATGTTCAAATATATCTTTGTTTATTACAGTGGATTAAAGGTGAGCTCCCCTATAGGCAGTCAGGACTGTCAAAATGGGTGTGATCTGCACTTTTGTTTCTGTGAAGAATCCATAAAAATTCACAAGATGGATTCCAGTACAAGGTAAATCTATAAAATTTAATTCTTGCTTCATGATCTTAAACATTTTCTTTTATTTTTATATAAATATAACGTGTCCAGAAACAATGCCTGATTCACCCATTGCACCCACCGGAGACAACCAAGCGAAAGGTAAATATACAAACTTTTTTTCTCTTATTTATTAATTAATATATATTTTTTGTTACAGTGAAAAGACTCCCAATTCACGGTCTCCCATAAAGTGGCAGCAGCGCCAATATTATGGCAGTCAGTACTGCCATAATTGCAATATGACTTTCTGTTTTTGTTCCTTATCAATAAGGATCCATAAAAATATTTAATTCAAGGTATATTATTAATGTTTCTTTTATTTTTCCTTTTATTTATTGCTCTCCAGAAAACTTTATATTTTTTTTGTTGTTACAGTGTCAAAAACAGAAACGGCGGAGCTCACCTGCGACAGCCCACTTATTTAATTTTTTGTTTTATAGGTTATATATATATATATATATATATATATATATATATATATATATACATTACATTTTTTGATAATTCAACTATTTAGACTGTAAAACCTATATAAACTGGTTTATTGTAATATACAGTTTAATCTATCCAGTTGAATTGCTGCAAAATTTGAATTAAAAATGGAACTGCTATTAAAATTTGGTTTAGCAATTAAACCTTTAGCCCCCAATTTTTTTCCATAATTTTTCCAGTGTGTTACTAATCGAACATCATTTCTTTTATCTATATTTTCTAACGATTTTCCATAAACAGAATTCGTCATCTGTTTATAACAATTGCTCTCAAATTTTGATTTCGCTTTATTTCTCATTTCTGTATTGAGATCAATTATGGGGTTTTATCCAGGCTGATTGATTAAACTTTATACCTCTAAAAATTTTCACTAATTCTAAACCATTATTTAGAGCTTGTTGCAAGTTTCTATAATGTATAACATATCTTTCTTTATTATTTAAATTACAAATAAGTTTTTTTGTTTTCGAGATAGGAGAACAAATATTTTCAGGCAAAAAGGGAAATTCATTGTGAGATACATGCAAATGTTCGGGATAATTTATTTGAACTTCAAACACAAAACCGATAGGGGAGTTTTCAGAAATCTCTAAAACATTGATTTCATCAATTTCGTTTTGTGAAAGCCATTCAAACCCACTCTCTGGTAAAATCTGACTCATACTGTGTCCATATAAATTTGTTGCGTCCAAATACATTATGATACTACTCGGTTTGGATGGTTCAAAATTTTCTACAAATACATTATTGGCTACAACTTTCCTAACAGAGCAATGACAAATTCCACCTCGAATATTGTTTTTAAAAAAATGTAGCATGTCAATATCGGTTAGAAGCTCCAATTTTACATCTGTAGTTTTCAGCATAGCATCCCAACTTAAGCCTGGAAGCCGTATAGTACTGCGCTGGATCTAATTTATATAAATTGAGAGAAATCGAACGAAATGCTTCAAAGAAATCCGTTAAAATTAAACAATCTGATATTAAATAAATTATTGCATAGTCAGCTAAATTATTACAACCAAAAACATCCCAAGCTCTTACTGCACGATTGTAAGCTTCAGTTTCGATATTTTCATCTTTTAGTTGATCATAAAAATCAGCTAACGTTGGTATGTGGTTTACTTGCAGTTTTTGTAAAGAATCGACAAATGAATATGGAAAAACACCTTTTTGTCTAATTATATCAAATTTAACATCATCTGAAAAATATTTTTTGATTTCAACTCATTGAGTAGGTTCCAGACTCTCTGCCAACTTCTCTAAAGAATCTGCAATAAATCGAAAAGAATCTAAGAACCTTAATTTTAAAAATATTTTGTTGATTTTATTTTCATTCTTTATTTCTTCAACGAGAAGAGACTTGGAAAAGGAAACATATTTTTCTTTTGTTTGAGCAATAACATCAATTTTATCTTTTTCACAACATAATTCTTTAATGAAAAGATGACTATCGTATCCTGTCAAATTGTGGAAAAAAATTGGGATAAAATTGGGCACTTTAAAATTTAAGTTGCAAATACTGTGTGCTGGGGATCTGTAACGCCCTGTTAAATGATCGTGGTCTTTTACTTTTATATCTGTTTCATTTATAGTTTTATTACAGATATGGCAAATAGTTGTTGTATCATAATGTTTTTGTTCATCTGAGGATAACGGTAACATCGGTTTAACATCTTTCAAATGATTTTGATAAATTAAATAAACATCTTTTTCTAATCTATCACAAAAAACTTGTGCTGCGTTAGCTCCACAATAGTATTGTAATTTAGATATAGAATCATCGTAACTACATTTTATAAAATATGCAAAAGCGTATGGTACATGCTTACAAGTATTAACTGTAAAAGATTTTGATGAATCTATCGGATTCGCATGTTCTACTTTTTCCAGATAACATTCAAAATCAGCGTAAATCACAAAAGGAACTTTTAATTGTTTTTCAAAATTTTGAAACTGTAAAATATTTTCAGGCATTGAGTGACCATATTTATTAATTTTTAGATCCGTTGTAGGCATTCTTGTAAATATATGATTGCAATCCATTTTTTGGTGAAAATTTAATTTTGATTCAGAAGTAAAATATATCAAACAACCATCACAAAAAAATCTTTTATGGCCTTGTTTACTTATTTGTGATGAAATTAATCTAGACATATCTTTTATCCAACAATAATGGTAATTTTTATTAAATTCATCACTAATTAGCAATAAATTAACATGCACTCTACGTTTATATCTAGTATAATGTAAGGGTCCAACAACTTGTATAACTGGTTTTTGTTTTCATACATAGTCTCTAAGCCATACACATTGATCGATACATTATTCATCTGTTCAAATTTATTTATGTCTTTTAATTTAACTGGAAACTCAATATTAGCAAAATTTAAAATATTCGAAAAATGTGGGTACGAACTCATTCGATGTGAACTTATTAGTAGGAAACAAGGCGCTTATTACACTCCAAGCGAAACAACACTGATCATTGTTTTCAACGTTTATGATGGCTCTTTTCACACTGATTGTCTTTGGTAAGGGGATATATGATGACGCTCGGAGTGGATTAAATTTGTTGATGTTCAGTTCCAAATATAATATATTTTCAAAAGACCATCCTAAATAAATAAAAATATTTAGTTACTAAAACCCAAAACATAAAGTAATTTACCTGAACCATGTGCTTCAAATTCTGAGGCTTTTGTAGAAAGCTCCTTACTGAAATCATCATAGATGTTTGGCAAGTTTGACGAAACCGTGGCGATCTTATTTTTTGTATTGAAGGATTTGATTTCCCTCGTAGGTAGTACATATGAACCAAACAACGAGACATTTAATTTTATGGAGCTGTGTTTTTCAATTTCATCACGAATTAAATCTATCACATTAATCTTGAGTTCTTCGAAAAACTCATTGAAATTTGTATGACACTCAGAGGGTGTTATTCTATAAGTGATGATACGATTTTTAAAAGCACAGTCAATTACTTGCACACCTTGTCTATAATCTTTACAAGAAGCATTCCTATGTTGATTAGATTTTAAATGTGAGGTAAACAATCGATTTGAAATGTTCAGATTACATACCCTGCAATATTTCAAATCCAGTTTTCTCTTTTTCGTTGGTGGCTGCCTTGAACTACTTTCACCACACACCTCTCTTTCATGTCGACGTAAACTATCTTTTCTTGCAAAAACTTTTCCACAGTTATTACATGTAAACATATTCACGTAAATATTTGATCACATCACTATTTGATTCACTACATACTCCTACCCATTTTCTAGATATAAGCTCCGTCAGTCGTCTTTAAATTATTAATTAATTTGCAAATTGTGCACTTCTTTAGCGAACTTATTGGTCCATCAAATTGTGTTCCAAAGGGATTATTGTGGTGAATAAAACATGGTAACAAAATTTGAATAAAATAGTCTTTCGTACACGATTCCGGTAAGCGATGCCACACAGCTAATAACTCCGTTGCAAGAACATTGTCTTTTATGTATTCTTTTAAAAATTCCACTGGTATTTTCGCAATCTCTAAATCACTTAAATGTCTTAATTTTAACGAACCATTCGATAAATCTGTTACTAAACGTAAATTATATTTCTCACTAGACATTGTTGAACTGAAGTCTAGGGCTATCCTTCGTTACTTAAGTAATGTCTGTTATAGTGTAGTAGGGTGATAAGTTGTGGTGGGGCAGGTCAAGGTCTAGGGGTCAAGGTCTAGGAGTCAAGGTCAAAGGTCAAGGTTTAGGGGGTCAAGGTTAAGGGGTCACTGTCTAGGGGTCAAGGCCAAGGTCAAGGTTTAGGGGGTCAAGGTTAAGGGGTCAAGGTCAAGGTTAGGGGTTAAGGTCAAGGTCTAGGGGTCAAGGTCAAGTGGTGGGGGTGGCATTAGAATCGGCGAATCCACTCTACTAATAATGTTGACTAATCAAATTGGTATAGATAGTGACAACTATGTTGAAAAATGTAAACAGTCGAGTTAGATAACTCTGTTTCCTCTGCTGAGATACCAGCGTGGCTTAGCGACATCTGATACTTTTTAATTGCGCTATTCGTCATGGAAATTTATGTGTGGGAACTTTGAAAAAATTACAAAACAATGTTGGTTATTTAAAACGCTTTCGGAATATACTGAAGCAATAAAAAATTGGGTTTGACATAAAAACACTCCATTTCAGGGTTGTAACATACGTTCATGCTTGAGGAACGAGGTCCTCAACCGAGTAGCTCCCAAGTCCATCAAGCATAAAAAACATAGATGTATGGCCCTTAGTAAGAGTGAATGGTCATAAAAGCAGTGTTGTAGAAAAATCCTAATGCCCAACATGTTACAGAAATGTGTAACAGTTTACTCGTGGTGGAATCAGGATTTTTTAAATACAGCCTCATGATTATTTGTGATTTTATTGACATTTTAAAATAAATACAGATTTTTATTCATCCCTCAAGACGTACAAAATTCCTGGTTCCACCACGAGTAAACTGAGCCTCTATGAAATCAGTACGACCGCCCATACCTGCTCGTTTCATTTGGAATGGTCCTACATCTATGTCGACTCCATTTGGTAATCGATGGCTAGTATTTCCAAACGGACATTTGGCTTTTTTAGCAATAGTTATGACATCAATAAGATTTACGCTGGTATCTCTCCCATACCAACTTTAATCGTACACATCAGTTGCAGTTTCAAGGGACTCAGTCACTACAGATGATTTAGAAGTATAGAATTTCGACACTGACTTCAGCACACAAGAATGCAGCAGGTCATTTGAAAGTTTCAAGTCTATATACTATGCCAAAAAGTAGATGTTTTTGGTAACGTGAGGTTGAAATAACTTTTTTGGTACCATTTTCTTCTTGAAACGGTACCAAAATTGACTCGAAATCACAGTACATTACAAATGGCATTTTTTCTTTGTGGCAAAAATTTTTAGACTTAGTATATTTTACCGTTGGAAATGAAATTTTACAATGATTTAACTCAGCACAATATACTTCATGGTCTTCTAATTTCGTTTGACTTCGAAAATAATTCAAACACCGATCACATATAAATCGTTTAACTTTGGAATTCCCTAACTGGCTTTTTACTAATTTCGAAATATTCTTTATCCACTCAAAATGGGTTTTTATTTCGATATTTAATGACTCTGATTGTTCCTGTATTTTTAACAAATTAACATGTCGATCTAATGTTTTATTATTTGTTAATCTAATCGTAACAACAGTTGAGTTGTCCAGTGCAAAAATATTCACAGAAACATTATTATTACTCTCTTCGAGGTGTCATTCCTAGATGTCGGTCTTACATCTCGCGTCTTCAACATTATTATTTTTTTCAAATTTCGAGATTTGTGACATATTCATTGGAAACTGAATGCCTTTTAAATTTAGAGCGCTGCTATAATGAGGATATGAGGGTATCCTATCACAGTTATTCCGAGCAGGATATAAAAACGCCGTATGAATTTTTAATATTAGCACAAGCTTTTTTTAGTGCAATTTCTTTAGGAAATTGAAGATATGAAGAGCCACCTGAAGCTATCTCTACTTTGTGAACAATTACCTCCAAACTAACTATTTTAGAAACAGACCAACCACTGTCTCTTTCTTGGAAGCCATCGAGTTTATTTATTATTATATCAATTACAAATTCCTTAAACCAATCATTTAAATTTGTTCTTGAATCAATAACAGCATTTTTAGTATTGAAATATTTATACTCTGTAATTAAGCTATCTCTACTGTTTTTTAAAAATTCACCACAGAAAGTGGTATTAACTTTAATAACCTTAAAAGATTTTTGAATTGTAGATATTCGACTTTTAAATAAGAACTAGCAGTCCTCAAAAAATTAAAAAATATCTTTATGTTTTAAATTAATAATTATTCCTGTTAGGAGACGATTCGAATATGAGGATTGAATGTCTTTCCATTTTACCCTATTTGATTGTTTCGTTTGACCACCTCCTACATGTGTATTAACTAGCAATTCTTTAAATCGCTTTAAGTGTCCTATATTTGTATGAAGTTTTCTTGATAATGCAATAGATATATCAGAATTTTGTAGAGCTTTATTAAGTAAGAGTAAATTTAGTTTGCTTAATTTTCTCCACTTTTCACGATTTCTGTTAGAAGGATCATTACTCAGAATATTATAAGCAATTTTAAAAACATCTATGATTTTATCACTGAGATTGGAGGTTTCAATTTTTGCCCCAAGTATACAAGAAATGGTAACTTTTAAACATATGCAAATGCAAACATAATGAAATTTTAGACTTGAAAATTATGTAAGGAAATCTGTTGTGTTTCCAATTTAACACATGATTAATTATTAAAGAATTCTGGTGATTCTGACATCTTTTCCTCACATTTTAAACTATCATCTTGAATATTTTCATGTGATTTATTTCTATCAGGAACACATGAATTTTTACTTTCAATTTTGATAAATGAAGCTTTATCTGAAATTTCTTTTATTCTATATAACTCTGATAAGAAATTGTAAACGCCAATTGATTTTTCGCAAATCAGAACATTATATCACACTCTTGACATTTAACACTCATGACAAAGCAGCCAAAAAAATGATAATAAATTTAAAACTTCCTTTTCCAGTATTCCTAATTGAGATGTAGTTCTGAAAATAATTTCACGCTCTTTGCATTTGTCTATACAATTCAACTATAAATTAACTTTTACAAAACAAATCTTGATAACACTTTATAAGTTAGTTTTTATTTTCCACTATTAAAAATTTGTCAGTTTCGTGTTTATCGTCTATTTACTTTCACGAAATATCAAAGAGTACTTATATTTAATGAATTTGGATTCCTTACTGGCTATGTGTTCGGTCATCCTATTAGGAAGGAAAACCAATACTTGGTCTAGTTCAACTCGCACACACTTTCCGTATTTGCCCTTAACAATTTTGAGTCCTATTATGGGAAATGGCTTGTCCTTTTCGAAGTCCTTGACCTTCTTATAAGGCTTTTGCTCCAGTAATGCGGTTTTGTTCAGTTGTGTAAGATCCATCTAAAATTACAATTTTGTTCATTTGTACATCAACAAATATAAATAAATAAATTAAAAAAATAGTGTTTCCAAAAAAACACTGCTCTAAACATATATTTCAGTGAAATTAAATTGTAAATGATAACTTAGTTTTTTTTGCTTTGAATAAAGATAATATTGGACTTTAAAAGACAATAAATATATATGAATGAAAAAACATTCTGTTTCCAGGAAAAATAATAACTAACCATTAAGTTTTTAAATCAGAGCTATGCATTTAAAAAAATAATTATCTACAAGCAAAAATAATTAAAAAAGATAATTGTAATTGTTACTTACTTTTTAGGGTTTTGAATCACAACAATACCGGAACTTTTAGAGACCTTTAACAATGTTGCAGTGTATGTTAATGTTTTCTTTTCTGTCAATCGTTGTTCGTTCGTTCGACTATGGAAGCAGTGAATTGCACGACATCTATTTAAATGAGAACCATGGTTTACGTCGCCTCACCTTATTTGTATGCATCCCAGAATGAGCTGTATTAACTCTGTTTCCCTAACCAAAAATAGGCATATCCAGCTAGATTTTTTGAATGACGCGTCTTCTCAGCTTACATATTAACAAAAATATCTGGAAGATAGATATGATTCACTATAATTCCGATGCTTGTTACTAGGCTCTGAGCTTACCTTATGTGTATGCGTCATGAGATTAAATATATCAGCTCAACTTTCACGTCCGAAAATATACAATGTTTAATCGGTTGTATGAATGATGCTTTCTCATAAATACACAATGAAAATATGTGAACATTTGTTTCATTATATTACTCACCTTATTTTATTGTTATATTAAATAATAAAATTTAATACATTTCAGTAAACACCAGATGGTTTGCCTTTCAGTATTGTGATTGCTTAATGTTTTAGATAATAAACATATGCATTTTATATTAAAAGTGACTAATTAATTAATTAAAAACAATGTATTATAATTTGGTTTATTTATTAGAAATTAGAATTTAACAATTTTTATATTCTTAAGCTCTATTTGGTAATAAGATTAATACTACAATTTAATTTGCTTAATCAGTAATATGAAATCATCAAAATAAACTACATTTCTTCATCAACATTTTCTTGATTTTCCTCGCTAAACGTTGGATCATCTTCCTCACTATCCGACAGTAGTTCTTCATCTTTCAGGGTTTGTTTTTCCGATATTGAAAGAAATGGTATTAGTTCAGCCAAATATCCACGAAGTCCCAGTTCAATTAATTTTTTTGCAAAACTGATATCTGGTTATTGTGGCCTTGAGACAGCTTTTACACAGGTTTCTGGCTGCTTGGTATTTTGATTGATGCTAATGCATAGCAATTCTCAACACTTTCAAAACGTCCGAGACCGTAAACGGCCTCATGATCTGCATCAAATTCCAAATCAGCGAATTGTGAACCCAAAGACTTCAACCCAGTTCTAAAATCAATAATTTCAGGAAAAGTTTTGAATGCCATCCACATGTTTACGTCTCACAAATAAAAACTCAACACGATTTCAATAACTTTTAAAAAATATTCAGTAACTTCCCTACATTATATATTTCCCACCACGACACATATTTGATTATTAAGGTTTCCAAATACAGCAATGTAACATAATCGTTCAAATATACAGACTAAGTAGTATTGACAAATACTAAAAAACCCAAATATAGTGTATTTTCATACTTTCTTAATATTTTATAGTAAAGAATGTTGCAGTCCAGCTGCAGCTCCGAGGATAGTAAGTGAGATACAGATTAATCCAAATATAATATTAAAATAAACAATAATTTAATAAACATACCTATAAATTTATGCTCAAATAAAGTATACTAATAATTAGTAGGGTAGTACAGAAACTTCTAAAAGATCATGTAATAATAAAGTTCCTTTCAAATTGAAGAAATTAGAAAGGGGTGTTCTTCAGAATTTTGTATAGCCCTAGGTGCGACTTTGTTATAAGAATATAAGAAATAATTGTTGAATCACTGATCCCATTAAAATAATAAGGGAACTTAGAAAAAATCTTATGAACTATTATTGTTCACAAGCACATGATGACTAGCAATTTCTTCCTTAATCATCGGCAACCAGGAACAATAAATTGAATTCTATGGAGGTAGTAGCGATACAATCGTTTTCATTTAACAAAATTAAAGCATAGGTACACTTTTAGTTTTCGTTTCGTGTTGTGTTCTTCTTTGTGTAATATAACAGAATTTTGAAATTGTATTTTATGACTAAGGTCCCAAGCATGTTCACACATTTTTGGATTTTTCAAACTGTCGTCTTTTAACGAAATTTTTGAGTTGGTTTATTCGAACATTTAGAGGTCTAGAGGTTTCTCCAATATAAAATTTATTACATTCCCAAGGAATTTTATAAATGCAATTTTCTGTATTTTGAGTTGGGGTGTTTTTTTGGTTTTGTTTTTTATATAATTGATTTTAGTGTACCTATCTCTTGTTTTGATGATGATGATTTAATATTATATTTGTAACCCACTCTTTTTAGTCTTTCTGAGAGTCCCTGTATGTATGGTATAGTTATTGTAGTAATGTGATTATCTTGGAAGACAGTGATGTTTTGTGAAGTTTGGTAGCGATCATTTGGTATTTGATTTTGTATAATTCTTTATTAATAAATTTTTCAGGGTAATTATTGGCAGAGAACACATTTTTTATAAACGTTTTTTCATCATTAAATTTATCGGTGTTAGAACAGTTGGTTTTTGCTCTGTCATATAGAGATTTGGTGATATCTGAATGTGGTTGATTAGAATAAAAGTTGAGATACCTGTCAATGTGAGTCGGTTTTCTGTAAACTTCTGTTTCAAATGTCGACTGTGTTTTTGTTGTTAAAATGTCCAAGAAAGGTAATTTGTTATTCTGTTCAAGTTCTAGTGTAAACTGAATAGTTTGTTCTTTGTTGTTTATGTCATTAAGTAATTCAGGTAAGTCTTCAATATTATATTCCCAAATAACTAATATGGCATCTACATAACGCAACCAAACCAAAGGTTTTATCTATTTTGAGCAAATTGTTTATTCTTCAAATTTTTCCATAAAAATAATGCTTAAAGCAGGAGACAGACAGGAACCCCGAGTCATGCTTGATGGTAGATGTCATCGTCAAGTTGAAAATATGTTGTTTTTGTATAAAATGTTAGAAGTTCCATTATTGTATTAATAGACAATTGTGTACGTTGATTTAGTAAAGAATCATGTTCTAATCGTTCTTTTACTATGGGAAGTGTTTTGGTGACACAAACTTTATTGTATAACAATGTCAAAACTTGCTAGTTTGAAAGTGTTTTGTATTGTACATGTGACAATTTTTCTAGGAACTGTGCGCTGTTTTAAGGTGAAAATTAGAATTACCAGTAAGTGGAGAAATATTTTTTAAAATAAATTTTGAGTGTTCACTGCATGGAGAATTTATAGAGCTGACAATTGGTGTCAATGGAATGTTGGGTTTATCAATTTTAAGTAACCTATAGAAAAGTGGCGGTTTCGAATAGTGTGAAGTCAGATACTTACGTTCTTGTTCTGTAAATTCATGTTTGTGATTGTAAAGTAAGCGGCGTATTTTGTTTTCTATAGTTTATGAACCTAACATTCCATTGACACCAATTGTCAGCTCTATAAATTCTCCATGCAGTGAACTATCAACTATTCAGATTACACTAGAACTTGGACATTGTAACAACAAAAAAAACAGTCGACATTTGAAACATAAGTTTACAGAAAACCGACTCATATTAACAGGTATCTCAACTTTTACTCTAGTCAACTACATTCAGTAAAATGAGGTATCACCAAATCTCTATATGAGTAGATAAGCTATACCGGTACGAACGCAAAATCGTCCAAAAATACATGTAATTTCCTATAAGAGAATTTAAGGTCCCAAAACGCCGAAATTGAACCAAATTTACCCCCTCCACTCCCACTTCTCTGCTTCGGGTGATCTATGGTGTCAAGCTCGCGGGTCGGGCGTTAGGGTGCGCCGGGCGTCTTGGCATCGGGAGCGGTGGTCGAGGTGCAGGGGTGGTCATTGCTTCGGTCGGGAACGGGAGCGGTAGCAACTGGGAACGGTCTGGATATAAAAATCTACCGTTAAGGAATAGATTTGACATGGCAGCGAGAACGTAGCGATGCGCCGTCGCCAGGCCACGCGAACCCCCAAGTCCGAGAGGTAAATCTCTTAATATAGAGAATTCGGGGATTTTAACCAAAAAATGTTTGAAAATACCATATTAAATGTCCAATGTCCCCAAATATTTGGTAATGATATTAAAATATATTTCTGCGAAGGCAACAACAATAGAATTCGAACAAAACCACAGCGACCGGATGTTGTCTTATGTGTACATACAGTGTGATATAAAAATTAATAAACTTGTAAGAAACAATGCAATTATGGTGTTAAACACAAAAAACTAACACGGAAATTTTGTTATAAAATATCGCAGTTTTGCATTGAAAAGATAATGTGTGTTGGTGATTGTAAAAAATAAATGTGTAGATGATGTGTGAAGGAATGAATTGGAAAAAAATGTGAATGATTTTGAACCGTGGACTAGAAAGCGGTTCGAAGGATTTGTTTTAACATCGAAAAAAGAGGGTGTGATAGAACTTCACTTTGCTAATTGGTACAAAATGGGAAAGATAAAAAAAAATAATACCGTTGGGAATACCGTGGATATTCATTGGGACAGGGACGCTACAAATGATAGAAATGACAGGAAGATGGAACAGGAATGCTGGAAACGAGTATGTTGGAAACGGGAACAGGAAAGCTATAAACAGGAATGCAGGATGTTTGAATGGAGATATCTGAAGACTGGAGGGTAGTCAGCAGCATTGCCGGAATGATAAAAAGTTGAAATGTTGAGAAAATTGTTGGAAATGGAACTCGTATTAGCTGAAAACATAAATAAGATTGCATGGGATTAATATATTAAATATATGCAACCACAGAAATTTCCTTATTCTACTCTAAACTTTGGGGATTGTATCCCAGATTTTTTCCAAAACAGATCCTCTTCGAAATAATTTATTTAGCCACCAGTTTAATTTGCACAGGGAACCACTATCAAATATTGAAACAAAATACTTGTGAATTAAATATCATCCAATTATCCAATTAATTTACTCTGCATATATACATGGGAAAATAAAATATAATTTGTTTAGGTATTAATGCAATGGAATTTATTTGTCTTTACCGAAAAAGTTCACCATTTAACAATGGATTAAATCAAATAATTAATTCTTGATATTGGTTGTATAACAACAGACCGGGTAAATTGAATAATATTTTTATTATAGTTATTGAAGCTGAATTATTACGTGTTCAATTTTAAATATATAAGTAAATAGTAGAATCAAAGAAATAATCGAATACCAGCATAAAATTAATTTAGTTGCATTCTGCAAAAACACATGTCTTTGAAATAATTTATTATATATTTCATAATAAAATGGCTTAAAAAAATTGTTGTTGGAGTCTTTAGATTTGACGTGTTTTCAGAACTCAAGCCTGTAGAAGTGTTAGTTGTTTGGCTTTATAATACAGTGATCAGATGGTATTTGGACTTAATATTTGGTTTATTTATAATTAATAATAAGATAGTAGAATCAGAGAAATAATCAAATACAATCATAAAATTAATTTAGTTACACCTTACAAAAACACATATCTTTAATAATTTACTACATATTTTTATAGGTAAACGTTAAAACTATTTATACAGGAAAACTTTAATTTTTCTTGCACAAAATGACTTAAAAAAATTGTTGATGAAGTCTTTAGATTTGACGTGTTTTTAGATTTTGTTATATGGTTGAAATGAGAGAGGAATATATAACAAAGATGTCTTTCAACGAGACGGTTTAATTCTGCCAAAGCAACTACAAGAGAACAATTACTCTCTGATAGCACACTACAAGTTTCCCAATTTTTTGGAAATATGATAAAGTAATGGTGAAGTCAAACAATTACAAAGCTATTCTTCAACATGGATAACAAATCCCATTTCCAAAAGATAAAGTGACATCTATTTCTTTACAGAAGTATGAATATTGGATATCAGCAACTATCTGGACGGAGAAGATTGATCATCCAACATAATGATACCCCTTATGGTTCTTCAAAGAATATATTTACGAAAATTATATAATTTCAGCGATCATTTTAATTATAAATAAACATTTCACTTGTTTAATTATTTGAATTTCTTGCAAAGAGTAATATCAATATTTTAAAAATTGGTGGGCATAATGCAACTTGAAATACCTGATGAACTGAATTTTTGAAGAGCCCAATCCAAATTTAGGCAGGGATGTGAATGTTTTTTACAAATTTATGATTTATCAGCATTTTTATTTTAGTAGAAAACCAAATAATTCAACAGCCATTATTGATGACGTCATAAGTAGGATGCAGTAACTAATTGCCTATGATGATCTGCATATACTGTAATCAACAAATGATGCTATATGTATAAGCAAAATATTTAAAAAAATAACGTTAATTTATGTTTAGAATTGTTACAGTGGCAGAGATTCTTAAAAAATGTTGACTAATCAAATTGGTATAGATAGTGACAACTATGTTGAAAAATATAAACAGTCGAGTTAGATAACTCTGTTTCCTCTGCTGAGATACCAGCGTGGCTTAGCGACATCTGATACTTTTTAATTGCGCTATTCGTCATGGAAATTTATGTGTGGGAACTTTGAAAAAATTACAAAACAATGTTGGTTATTTAAAACGCTTTCGGACTATGCTGAAGCAATAAAAAATTGGGTTTGACATAAAAACACTCAATTTCAGGGTTGTAACATACGTTCATGCTTGAGGAACGAGGTACTCAACCGAGTAGCTTCCAAGTCCATCAACCATAAAAAACATTGATGTATGGCCCTTAGTAAGAGAGAATGGTACCTCATACTTAGGCAGCGGGAGTCTTTCCATAGAGTCATAAAGGCAGTGTTGTAGAAAAATCCTAATGCCCAACTTGTTACAGAAATGTGTAACAGTTTACTCGTGGTGGAATCAGGATTTTTTAAATACAGCCTCAGGATTATTTGTGATTTTATTGACATTTTTAAATAAATACAGATTTTTATTCATCCCTCAAGACGTACAAAATTCCTGGTTCCACCACGAGTAAACTGAGCCTCTATGAAATCAGTACGACCGCCCATTTGGTAATCGATGGCTAGTATTTCCAAACGGACATTCAGTAATAGTTATGATATCAATAAGATTTACGCTGGTATCTCTCCCATACCAACTTTAATCGTACACATCACATTATCGTTGACGGGTGCAGTTTCAAGGGACTCAGTCACTACAGATGATTTAGAAGTATAGAATTTCGACACTGACTTCAGCACACAAGAATGCAGCAGGTCATTTGAAAGTTTCAAGTCTATAAACTATGCCATTTTTCCACCTTTAACAAAGAAGCAATGTCTTACGGGAACCGGTATGAAGTTAACTTAACAAGTCAATGGTGTACTTGGATGATCCCAACGAATTAGTTGAACGGTCGAAACTATTGATTGCAACCAAGGAAGAACTTAAAGAAGCTAATATTATAAGAGATTTCTATAGAAAAATGTTTGTTTAAATATTAACCCTTATTAGCAAAGGTATCAGTTACGCAATTACGCTTAAAAAATTTGGGCGCAGTACCTTCCATAAGTCAGCATTCTCACATAACCTAGCTTTTATGAAAGTGCCGTTTTAGTTTACCGCAGAGGGAAATATCGATGCAGAGAAACTGAAAATTACCAATGTCGAAGTACCGACGAAGGCCATGGATGCCGCCAACGAGCAGTACGTTGATAAGAAAATAACAAACGGGCTGCAACAAGTACATAATGATTTTCAAAAAGCTCTCAGCAACTATACTGGTGAAGTTTAGCAAACCTTATCTGTGTTTAAGCAAAACCAAAAGGTTAGCGGGGAACGTGGAACCCAAAACTTTGTTGCAATGAATACTCGCATGTTGAAAACCGAACAAGCTATGGAAACCCAACTACAAAATATATCGCTTCTCATTTCGAAATTCAATACATTAGAAGCTCAGTTGCAATCTGCCCGGAAAGAATATAAGGAAACCATCACAAAATTTGAAGCCTCGTTTAATGATACGGTATATCGCAGCAAAAACGTATAAATGATCTGGAACTTTCTATGAAACAAGCTCCTAAAGGTGTTGATGCAGCAGAAGCATTAAATATTGTTAAAAAAGATAAGGCTAAAGAGCTTTCTGACCTAACTGAACTTAGAGGCAAGATGAAACATGTAGTACCTGACCTATACCGAGATATGCAAAAACTACATGATATATTGCGAATCAAATGTTGGAACAAAATCAAAAACTTGAAGCAATTGCAGATAGTATTGCTAAAATTAAGTTACGTCACGAATAAGTTGTCAACTACCTTAAGTCTTATCTGCTAGCAACATGGTAGTATCATATTTAATAGGCAAAATTATCATGGAAACTTTAGCCATTAAAAACAATGTTTTGTTTACTTTTAGTCAGTAAATTTACAGTCTCCTATGGTGAAACACTCGAAAAGATCTTGGTTGTTAATGAACTGTGTGAGAAGAAAGTTTGCTCGACGTTTTGTAATAATCATGGTATTTGATGATGAGTCTGAATTGAATAAATCCATATAAATGATTAGATTTTATTTCAGCAGTTCAACACCATGAGTGTCGCGATTATTATCAGATATATGCAAATCGATTACGTACTTTTGAAAACTGGCGGTCAGACTTCTCTCCTGAAAAGTTAGCTAGAGGAGGCTTCATTTGCCAACAAGAACCTGTTAGTCACAAAGAAGACGTTGTCATATGTTCGTTTTGTGAAACTGGAGGACACAGCGGGGAATATGGCTGATCATTTAGACTAGAATCCGTATTGTCGCTTCTTTGATAATCAGTTACAAAAATATGGCAAGGTTGACAGCAGACTTGTGACTTTTAAAGACTGGCCCATCTTCATGAGACAAAAACCTGAACAGATTGCGAATGCTGGATTATTTTACATTGGTTATGGCGACAACATAGCCTGCTATTGCTGTGGTACAGAACTTAGGAATCTCTTACCTTACGATAATATCGAAGAGCTTCATGCAAAGGCGTTTGAGCAGTGTCCGCTTCTTAAAACCTGCACCCCTCACTGACTCCAACACATAAAATTTGCCTAAGTAATATCTATTGCCTTATAGGCACTTGGCTAGCTGCTTAGATTATTATATGAAATTAGATCACTGTTGCTTATGTAGAACAGCTATTGCTGGTTATCTGAAAATATATGTATGCTAAAAATAAAAATGCTTGAACATATTTTGTTTTAATTAAACATATAATACTAGATATGTACAATAACAACAGTATCACCTATTGCTACGATAAATACATTAACTGTTTTATCCTGGGTTGGTAATTTGTTGGGCATCGTTGGAATCAACCAGGTTCGAATTATTCAGTGGCTCAAGATAATGAAGCTGATTTCTCAACCTGTAGCGAATCATTTGGAGTTCCCAAGTCAGAGCGTTACTTATCGGGTGTGACACATTTCTTTAATAAGTTGGGCATTAGGATTTTTCTACAGCACTGCCTTTATGACTGTATGAAATGACTTCCACTGCCTACGTATGAGGTACCATTCACTCTTACTAAGAGCCATTCATCTCTGTTTTTTAAGTTTGATGGACTTGGAATTTAACATGAGTTCAACGATACTGATATCATCTCGAAGTCTAACTGGCGAGCCGGATTCGAATTTTTGCGAGTTCTTACTTGTAAAGATGTGATGCTTCTTCATAAAATGCCTGTGAGAGAGATCGATAACATCTGTTTTTTAATACCCAACAAACTGGTAGGATGAAGGTTAGCCAGCATGCTAACTGAATTGATCTTATAAAGTAAAATCAAGCAAAATGTCAGTTCTTCAGTGTTAGTTGAAGTGTAGATACCAGCAGTAACAATGGGTATAATTGGTAAACTAAACCCACAAGTTGGTACTTATGAAGTTCCTGAATTGGTGAAAATAACATACAGCAGCAGTAGTTCGATTACACTTCAAAACAAAGAAACGTCGATACAGCTCTCAGAAGAGAGTTTTGACAAGTTCACCAATTATCTGGAAAACGCTTTTGCGTATTATTCAGATCCAGAGAATGACGATCCCGATTGTTTCTGGGACTCTCATGATACCTGCACCGATGGCATCCATTTATGTATCAATGTGTGTTATAACGAAGGTAGGCTGTCGCTATGGGAGACGGTGAGGAACAAACCAAAGACAGGTATGAGTTTTAATAAGGAAAATATCGTTCAAATACATAATGTGCTATGTAAAACACCAGAAAAAGAGTCCGAACTTGAGACATTCGTTGGAGATTCCACTCCTGACCCACCAACCAAGAAAATGCGATACAAGTGCTCTAATCTGACTGAAATACCAGACGATGTGGACGATTTAGATTTGGAGTCACAAGATTTTTGTTTTTAATTTATTTTTATAAGAATTATGGAAATCTCTAAATAAAAAACAATTTCAATACTGTGTGTTTTATTTTCAATATATGAAAGAGAAAATTAAATTAAAAAAAATTTGTCAGAAATGTTAGCCGAGAAATGGGTTCGAACCGAGGACCTGTAATGGGGAATATACTTACCTCTGTGATTAACTCGGCGCTCTTTCTACTCATTTCTGGGTGAATACAAAACAGGGTGTAAAGGTATAAGTGTTGCATTATAAAATTGTTAACTGAAGAATAAAGACATATACGTCATTTTCAATAATGATATTATTGAAACCTACTATTACTACTGGTTTTGTGATATTGACTTTCATATCACAAAACATGCTATACACAAATATACCAGAGGGGGTGGAAAATGTGGCGGTATGCTTTTCTATGAATTGCTCAAATAGATCTGATTTTTCGCTAATGAGGCGGACATTGCTAAATGATGGGCTACTACCAGCATATTTTGCAGAATTTCCGAAAGATGGCACCCCATTACGCTAAAAACTTAAAATTTTCTTTTACAATGGCACTGTGGCGGATTTTGATGGATTAACAGCAAATTAGGATTGTCAGCAGGAAGCCGAAGCAACAGCAACGACTAGTAGACAACAGCTACTAAATTCGCTTCAGAGGGAACTCAATAACTTATTAATATTATTATGCTTTGCTGTTATATCTTTAATATTATTGTTAGTTAAAGTTATGTTAAAATTCATTCATAAGGTCTATATACTTGATAATAAAATAATTTTTGGAAATAAAATTGCGTGTTATATTTCATTCATTTATTAAGGTAAAATCTTATTGAGTAAGCAATCATAAATATAATTATATTTTTATAGCACATTTGTATTCTGCGTATTCTTCATTAGAATCTTCATAGTGATAGCCGCAGACTATAGGATATTTACTTGTCTCACGGTCCTTCTTAGTCACATCTCTCAACTTTACGGCGTTGGTGGTATGCTCCAAATTTACTAGCTTCACATGATTGAGCCCAAGTTCATTCTTACACTTTCTGTCAAACAAATCGGGATCTTTTTTAATGACCTCTTCGTAGACATCTTCACACTCTATTTCATACAATAAACTGTCTGTGTCTGTGTATAATAAACTGCAATTTCCTGGAAATTTATTCAGTATATAATTATAATGAAAGTTGTATATCACAGTCTTAGATAAATCTAAAATCCTCATTCCAACATATATTGATTTATTAAAAAGTATATTTGTTTTCTACAACTCAATGGCTACCAAGTTTTCATCAAGGATGGTTCTGTTATGGAGTTAGTTTCTAACACCATACCTGACAGACCAAGAGTTAGTAAGTTTGACATTTCTGTGTTTTTTGACGTTTTCAATCGTTTTCCCGTAAATTGCATTATTTAATAATTTAAATGTTTCAATTCCAAATTTATTATTAGATTCAGAACGAAGTTTAGTATTTAAGTCTATATAAGGTTTAAGGCAACATGATTATATTTTAAAATTCGATGGATTTTTCTGATACTCAAACCATTAAATAAATATTGCTTTAAATTTCTGTAATGCAATATATATTTTTTTATGGCAACGAGTCGTCATGAGTTTAGGAATTTTTGATTTTGGCGGAACTCTGTGTTCTGAAGCCAGCGGTAGATCTTTATGAAAGTTGTGTAAACTTTTAGGATAATTCAAATCGACTTCTAATATGTAACCTATAGAAGAATTTTCTATGTTTAAGACATCAAAGGTATCGGTTTCGGTTACCCATTCAAATCCTCATGTAGGAGAGATCTGTTATATGACAATCGAATAGTTTACTGTAAAATTGTTTTTGTGTAGGTAATTTAGTTTCTTCTAGTTTTTCTAAGGAATCTACATAGTCGTAACAAAATACTCCTTTTCTGCATAATAATTTAAAACATTTTTCATCCATATCTTGAAATTCTTTTCTCAAATTTGTCATTTCATTACAATCGAGAAAGTTAGTCAGTTGGTCCAATGAAAATGATAAAAACCTAAATGAGTCAACAAAACGGAATTTGAAATGAATCTGTTTGAGTGAAACGAATATATCTTTCTTTAGTAATAGGTAAAATATAAACATGATTTTCTCTTGCTATATCTTTGATGATGAAATGACTGTTATAGCCAGTCAAGTTATGGAAAAATAAAGAAGCAACAATGGGTTTTTTATAATTTAAATTACAAGAAGAATGACAGAAGCCCCTAAATGTTGAATTAAAATGACTACGGTCTTTAACTATTATGTCATTTTCACTAAGTTTTTGCTCACAGATGTGATACTCTACAGGTTCAATATGTTAATCTATTTCTTCCATTGGTAGAATATTTTATTTAATTCATTTATAAACCATTTCATACAGTCTTCCCTCCTGTAAATTCTGTAAAAGGACAAATTCTTATCATAATCACAGTAAAAATAGTAGCCTACACTAAAAAGTAGATGTTTTTGGTAACGTGAGGTTGAAATAACTTTTTTGGTACCATTTTCTTCTTGAAACGGTACCAAAATTGACTCGAAATCACAGTACATTACAAATGGCATTTTTTCTTTGTGGCAAAAATTTTTAGACTTAGTATATTTTTCCGTTGGAAATGAAATTTTACAATGATTTAACTCTGCATAATATACTTCATGGTCTTCTAATTTCGTTTGACTTCGAAAATAATTCAAACACCGATCACATATAAATCGTTTAACTTTGGAATTCCTTAACTGGCTTTTTACTAATTTCGAGATATTCTTTATCCACTCAAAATGGGTTTTTATTTCGATATTTAATGACTCTGATTGTTCCTGTATTTTTAACAAATTAACACGTCGATCTAATATTTTCTTATTTGTTAATCTAATCGGAACAACAGTTGAGTTGTCTAGTGCAAAAATATTCACAGACATATTAATTTCGAGATTTGTGACATATGCATTGGAAACTGAATGCCTTTTAAATTTAGAGCGCTGCTATAATGAGGATTCCGAGCAGGATATAAAAAAAAAATTTTTAATATTAGCACAAGCTTTTTTTAGTGCAATTTCTTTAGGAAATTGAAGATATGAAGAGCCACCTGAAGCTATCTCTACTTTGTGAACAATTACCTCCAAACTAACTATTTTAGAAACAGACCAACCACTGTCTCTTTCTTGGAAGCCATCGAGTTTATTTATTATTATATCAATTACAAATTCCTTAAACCAATCATTTAAATTTGTTCTTGAATCAATAAGAGCATTTTTAGTATTGAAGTATTTATACTCTGTTATTAAGCTATCTCTACTGTTTTTTAAAAATTCACCACAGAAAGTGGTATTAAATTTAATAACGTTAAAAATTTTAGAATTGTAGATATTCGACTTTTAAATAAGAACTAGCAGTCCTTAAAAAATTAAAAAATATCTTTATGTTTTAAATTAATAATTATTCCTGTTTGGAGACGATTAGAATATGAGGATTGAATGTCCCCATTTTACCCTATTTGATCGTTTCGTTTGACCACCTCCTACATGTGTATTAACTAGCAATTCTTTAAATCGCTTTAAGTGTCCTATATTTGTATGAAGTTTTCTTGATAATGTAATAGATATATCAGAATTTTGTAGAGCTTTATTAAGTAAGAGTAAATTTAGTTTACTTAATTTTCTCCACTTTTCACGATTTCTGTTAGAAGGATCATTACTCAGAATATTATAAGCAATTTTAAAAACATCTACGATTTTATCACTGAGATTGGAGGTTTCCATTTTTGCCCCAAGTATACAAGAAATGGTAACTTTTAAACATATGCAAATGCAAACAATGAAATTTTAGACTTGAAAATTATGTAAGGAAATCTGTTGTGTTTCCAATTTAACACAAGATTAATTATTAAAGAATTCTGGTGACTCTGACATCTTTTCCTCACATTTTAAACTATCATCTTGAATGTTTTCATGTGATTTATTTCTATCAGGAACACATGAATTTTTACTTTCAATTTTGATAAATGAAGCTTTATCTGAAATTTCTTTTATTCTATATAACTCTGATAAGAAATTGTAAACGCCAATTGATTTTTCGCAAATCAGAACATTATATCACACTCTTGACATTTAACACTCATGACAAAGCAGCCAAAAAAATGATAATAAATTTAAAACTTCCTTTTCCAGTATTCCTAATTGAGATGTAGTTCTGAAAAAAATTTCACGCTCTTTGCATTTGTCCATACAATTCAACTATAAATTAATTTTTACAAAACAAATCTTGATAACACTTTATAAGTTAGTTTTTATTTTCCACTATTTCAAATTTGTCAGTTTCGTGTTTATCGTCTATTTACTTTCACGAAATATCAAAGAGTACTTATATTTAATGAATTTGGATTCCTTACTGGCTATGTGTTCGGTCATCCTATTAGGAAGGAAAACCAATACTTGGTCTAGTTCAACTCGCACACACTTTCCGTATTTGCCCTTAACAATTTTGAGTCCTATTATGGGAAATGGCTTGTCCTTTTCGAAGTCCTTGACCTTCTTATAAGGCTTTTGCTCCAGTAATGCGGTTTTGTTCAGTTGTGTAAGATCCATCTAAAATTACAATTTTGTTCATTTGTACATCAACAAATATAAATAAATAAATTTAAAAAATAGTGTTTCCAAAAAAACACTGCTCTAAACATATATTTCAGTGAAATTAAATTGTAAATGATAACTTAGTTTTTTTTGCTTTGAATAAACATAATATTGGACTTTAAAAGACAATAAATATATATGAATGAAAAAACATTCTGTTTCCAGGAAAAATAATAACTAACCATTAAGTTTTTAAATCAGAGCTATGCATTTAAAAAAATAATTATCTTCAAGCAAAAATAATTAAAAAAGATAATTGTAATTGTTACTTACTTTTTAGGGTTTTGAATCACAACAATACCGGAACTTTTAGAGACCTTTAACAATGTTGCAGTGTATGTTAATGTTTTCTTTTCTGTCAATCGTTGTTCGTTCGTTCGACTATGGAAGCAGTGAATTGGACGACATCTATTTAAATGAGAACCATGGTTTACGTCACGTCACCTTATTTGTATGCATCCCAGAATGAGCTGTATTAACTCGGTTTCCCTAACCAACAATAGGCATATCCAGCTAGATTTTTTGAATGACGCGTCTTTTCAGCTTACATATTAACAAAAATATCTGGAAGATAGATATGATTCACTATAATTCCGATGCTTGTTACTAGGCTCTGAGCTTACCTTATGTGTATGCGTCTTGAGATTAAATATATCAGCTCAACATTCACGTCCGAAAATATGCAATGTTTAATCGGTTGTATGAATGATGCTTTCTCATAAATACACAATGAAAATATGTGAACATTTGTTTCATTATATTACTCACCTTATTTTATTGTTATATTAAATAATAAAATTTAATACATTTCAGTAAACACCAGATGGTTTGCCTTTCAGTATTGTGATTGCTTAATGTTTTAGATAATAAACATATGCATTTTATATTAAAAGTGACTAATTAATTAATTAAAAACAATGTATTATAATTTGGTTTATTTATTAGAAATTAGAATTTAACAATTTTTATATTCTTAAGCTCTATTTGGTAATAAGATTAATACTACAATTTAATTTGCTTAATCAGTAATATGAAATCATCAAAATAAACTACAGTTCTTCATCAACATTTTCTTGATCTTCCTCGCTAAACGTTGGATCATCTTCCTCACTATCCGACAGAAGTTCTTCATCTTTCAGGGTTTGTTTTTCCGATATTGAAAGAAATGGTATTAGTTCAGCCAAATATCCACGAAGTCCCAGTTCAATTAGTTTTTTGCAAAACTGATATCTGGTTATTGTGGTCTTGAGACAGCTTTTACACAGGTTTCTGGTTGCTTGGTATTTTGATTGATGCTAATGCATAGCAATTCTCAACACTTTCAAAACGTCCGAGACCGTAAACGGCCTCATGATCTGCATCAAATTCCAAATCAGCGAATTGTGAACACAAAGACTTCAACCCAGTTGTAAAATCAATAATTTCAGGATAAGTTTTGAATGCCATCCACATGTTTACGTCTCACAAATAAAAACTCAACACGATTTCAATAACTTTTAAAAAATATTCAGTAACTTCCCTACATTATATATTTCCCACCACGACACATATTTGATTATTAAGGTTTCCAAATACAGCAATGTAACATAATCGTTCAAATATCCAGACTAAGTAGTATTGACAAATTCTAAAAACCCCAAATATAGTGTATTTTCATATTTTCTTAATATTTTATAGTAAAGAATGTCGGAGTCCAGCTGCAGCTCCGAGGATAGTAAGTGAGATACAGATTAATCCAAATATAATATTAAAATAAACAATAATTTAATAAACATACCTATAAATTTATGCTCAAATAAAGTATACTAATAATTAGTAGGGTAGTACAGAAACTTATAAAGATCATGTAATAATAAAGTTCCTTTCAAATTGAAAAAATTAGAAATGGGTGTTCTTCAGAATTTTGTATAGCCCTAGGTGCGACTTTGTTATAAGAATGTAAGAAATAATTGTTGAATCACTGATCCCATTAAAATGATAAGGGAACCTAGGAAAAATCTTATGAACCATTATTGTTCACAAGCACATGATAATTAGCAATTTCTTCCTTAATCATCGGCAACCAGGAACAATAAATTGAATTCTATGGAGGTAGTAGCGATACAATCGTTTTCATTTAACAAAATTAAAGCATAGATACACTTTTAGTTTTCGTTTCGTGTTGTGTTCTTTTTTGTGTAATATAACAGAATTTTGAAATTGTATTTTATGACTAAGGTCCCAAGCATGTTCACACATTTTTGGATTTTTCAAACTGTCGTTTTTTAACGAAATTTTTGAGTTGGTTTATTCGAACATTTAGAGGTCTAGAGGTTTCTCCAATATAAAATTTATTACATTCCCAAGGAATTTTATAAATGCAATTTTCTGTGTTTTGAGTTGGGGTGTTTTTTTTTTGGTTTTGTTTTTTATATAATTGATTTTAGTGTACCTATCTCTTGTTTTGATGATGATGATGATGATTTAATATTATATCTGTAACCCACTCTTTTTAGTCTTTCTGAGAGTCCCTGTATGTATGGTATAGTTATTGTAGTAATGTGATTATCTTGGGAGAGAGTGTTGTTTTGTGAAGTTTGGTAGCGATCATTTGGTATTTGATTTTGTATAACTCTTTATTAATAAATTTTTCAGGGTAATTATTGGCAGAGAACACATTTTTTATAAACGTTTTTTCATCATTAAATTTATCGGTGTTAGAACAGTTGGTTTTTGCTCTGTCATATAGAGATTTGGTGATACCTGAATGTGGTTGATTAGAATAAAAGTTGAGTTACCTGTTAATGTGAGTCGGTTTTCTGTAAACTTCTGTTTCAAATGTCGACTGTGTTTTTGTTATTAAAATGTCCAAGAAAGGTAATTTGTTATTCTGTTCAAGTTCTAGTGTAAACTGAATAGTTTGTTCTTTGTTGTTTATGTCATTAAGTAATGCAGGTAAGTCTTCAATATAATATTCCCAAATAACTAATATGGCATCTACATAACGCAACCAAACCAAAGGTTTTATCTATTTTGAGCAAATTGTTTATTCTTCAAATTTTTCCATAAAAATAATGCTTAAAGCAGGAGACAGACAGGAACCCCGAGTCATGCTTGTTGGTAGATGTCATCGTCAAGTTGAAAATATGTTGTTTTTGTATAAAATGTTAGAAGTTCCATTATTGTATTAATAGACAATTGCGTACGTTGATTTAGTAAAGAATCATGTTCTAATCGTTCTTTTACTATGGGAAGTGTTTTGGTGACACTAACATTATTGTATAACAATGTCAAAACTTGCTAGTTTGAAAGTGTTTTTGTATTGTACATGTGACAATTTTTCTAGGAACTGTGCGCTGTTTTAAGGTGAAAGTTAGAATTACCAGTAAGTGGAGAAATAATTTTTAAAATAAATTTTGAGTGTTCACTGCATGGAGAATTTATAGAGCTAACAATTGGTGTCAATGGAATATTGGGTTTATCAATTTTAAGTAACCTATAGAAAAGTGGCGGTTTCGAATAGTGTGAAGTCAGATACTTACGTTCTTGTTCTGTAAATTCATGTTTGTGATTGTAAAGTAAGCGGTATATTTTGTTTTCTATACTTTATGAACCTAACATTCCATTGACACCAATTGTCAGCTCTATAAATTCTCCATGCAGTGAACTATCAACTATTCAGATTACACTAGAACTTGGACATTGTAACAACAACATTTGAAACATAAGTTTACAGAAAACCGACTCATATTAACAGGTATCTCAACTTTTACTCTAGTCAACTACATTCAGTAAAATGAGGTATCACCAAATCTCTATATGAGTAGATAAGCTATACCGGTACGAGCGCAAAATTGTCCAAAAATACATGTAATTTCCTATAAGAGAATTTAAGGTCCCAAAACGCCGAAATTGAACCAAATTTACCCCCTCCACTCCCACTTCTCTGCTTCGGGTGATCTATGGTGTCAAGCTCGCGGGTCGGGCGTTACTGTGCGCCGGGGTCTTGGCATCGGGAGCGGTGGTCGAGGTGCAGGGGTGGTCATTGCTTCGGTCGGGAACGCATTTGTCCATACAATTCAACTATAAATTAATTTTTACAAAACAAATCTTGATAACACTTTATAAGTTAGTTTTTATTTTCCACTATTTCAAATTTGTCAGTTTCGTGTTTATCGTCTATTTACTTTCACGAAATATCAAAGAGTACTTATATTTAATGAATTTGGATTCCTTACTGGCTATGTGTTCGGTCATCCTATTAGGAAGGAAAACCAATACTTGGTCTAGTTCAACTCGCACACACTTTCCGTATTTGCCCTTAACAATTTTGAGTCATATTATGGGAAATGGCTTGTCCTTTTCGAAGTCCTTGAGCTTCTTATAAGGCTTTTGCCCCAGTAATGCGGTTTTGTTCAGTTGTGTAAGATCCATCTAAAATTACAATTTTGTTCATTTGTACATCAACAAATATAAATAAATAAATTAAAAAAATAGTGTTTCCAAAAAAACACTGCTCTAAACATATATTTCAGTGAAATTAAATTGTAAATGATAACTTAGTTTTTTTTTGCTTTGAAAAAACATAATATTGGACTTTAAAAGACAATAAATATATATGAATGAAAAAACATTCTGTTTCTAGGAAAAATAATAACTAACCATTAAGTTTTTAAATCAGAGCTATGCATTTAAAAAAATAATTATCTTCAAACAAAAATAATTAAAAAAGATAATTGTAATTGTTACTTACATTTTAGGGTTTTGAATCACAACAATACCGGAACTTTTAGAGACCTTTAACAATGTTGCAGTGTATGTTAATGTTTTCTTTTCTGTCAATCGTTGTTCGTTCGTTCGACTATGGAAGCAGTGAATTGCACGACATCTATTTAAATGAGAACCATGGTTTACGTCACCTCACCTTATTTGTATGCATCCCAGAATGAGCTGTATTAACTCGGTTTCCCTAACCAAAAATAGGCATATCCAGCTAGATTTTTTGAATGACGCGTCTTCTCAGCTTACATATTAACAAAAATATCTGGAAGATAGATATGATTCACTATAATTCCGATGCTTGTTACTAGGCTCTGAGCTTCCCTTATGTGTATGCGTCATGAGATTAAATATATCAGCTCAACTTTCACGTCCGAAAATATGCAATGTTTAATCGGTTGTATGAATGAAGCTTTCTCATAAATACACAATGAAAATATGTAAACATTTGTTTCATTATATTACTCACCTTATTTTATTGTTATATTAAATAATAAAATTTAATACATTTCAGTAAACACCAGATGGTTTGCCTTTCAGTATTGTGATTGCTTAATGTTTTAGATAATAAACATATGCATTTTATATTAAAAGTGACTAATTAATTAATTAAAAACAATGTATTATAATTTGGTTTATTTATTAGAAATTAGAATTTAACAATTTTTATATTCTTAAGCTCTATTTGGTAATAAGATTAATACTACAATTTAATTTGCTTAATCAGTAATATGAAATCATCAAAATAAACTACATTTCTTCATCAACATTTTCTTGATCTTCCTCGCTAAACGTTGGATCATCTTCCTCACTATCCGACAGTAGTTCTTCATCTTTCAGGGTTTGTTTTTCCGATATTGAAAGAAATGGTATTAGTTCAGCCAAATATCCACGAAGTCCCAGTTCAATTAATTTTTTGCAAAACTGATATCTGGTTATTGTGGCCTTGAGACAGCTTTTACACAGGTTTCTGGCTGCTTGGTATTTTGATTGATGCTAATGCATAGCAATTCTCAACACTTTCAATACGTCCGAGACCGTAAACGGCCTCATGATCTGCATCAAATTCCAAATCAGCGAATTGTGAACACAAAGACTTCAACCCAGTTGTAAAATCAATAATTTCAGGATAAGTTTTGAATGTCATCCACATGTTTACGTCTGACAAATAAAAACTCAACACGATTTCAATAACTTTTAAAAAATATTCAGTAACTTCCCTACATTATATATTTCCCACCACGACACATATTTGATTATTAAGGTTTCCAAATACAGCAATGTAACATAATCGTTCAAATATCCAGACTAAGTAGTATTGACAAATTCTAAAAACCCCAAATATAGTGTATTTTCATATTTTCTTAATATTTTATAGTAAAGAATGTCGGAGTCCAGCTGCAGCTCCGAGGATAGTAAGTGAGATACAGATTAATCCAAATATAATAATTAAAATAAACAATAATTTAATAAACATACCTATAAATTTATGCTCAAATAAAGTATACTAATAATTAGTAGGGTAGTACAGAAACTTCTAAAGATCATGTAATAATAAAGTTCCTTTCAAATTGAAAAAAGTAGAAATGGGTGTTCTTCAGAATTTTGTATAGCCCTAGGTGCGACTTTGTTATAAGAATTTAAGAAATAATTGTTGAATCACTGATCCCATTAAAATGATAAGGGAACCTAGGAAAAATCTTATGAACTATTATTGTTCACAAGCACATGATGATTAGCAATTTCTTCCTTAATCATCGGCAACCAGGAACAATAAATTGAATTCTATGGAGGTAGTAGCGATACAATCGTTTTCATTTAACAAAATTAAAGCATAGATACACTTTTAGTTTTCGTTTCGTGTTGTGTTCTTCTTTGTGTAATATAACAGAATTTTGAAATTGTATTTTATGACTAAGATCCCAAGCATGTTCACACATTTTTGGATTTTTCAAACTGTCGTTTTTTAACGAAATTTTTGAGTTGGTTTATTCGAACATTTAGAGGTTTCTCCAATATAAAATTTATTACATTCCCAAGGAATTTTATAAATGCAATTTTCTGTGTTTTGAGTTGGGGTGTTTTTTTTTGGTTTTGTTTTTTATATAATTGATTTTAGTGTACCAATCTCTTGTTTTGATGATGATGATGATGATTTAATATTATATCTGTAACCCACCCTTTTTAGTCTTTCTGAGAGTCCCTTTATGTATGGTATAGTTATTGTAGTAATGTGATTATCTTGGGAGAGAGTGTTGTTTTGTGAAGTTTGGTAGCGATCATTTGGTATTTGATTTTGTATAACTCTTTATTAATAAATTTTTCAGGGTAATTATTGGCAGAGAACACATTTTTTATAAACGTTTTTTCATCATTAAATTTATCGGTGTTAGAACAGTTGGTTTTTGCTCTGTCATATAGAGATTTGGTGATACCTGAATGTGGTTGATTAGAATAAAAGTTGAGTTACCTGTTAATGTGAGTCGGTTTTCTGTAAACTTCTGTTTCAAATGTCGACTGTGTTTTTGTTATTAAAATGTCCAAGAAAGGTAATTTGTTATTCTGTTCAAGTTCTAGTGTAAACTGAATAGTTTGTTCTTTGTTGTTTATGTCATTAAGTAATGCAGGTAAGTCTTCAATATAATATTCCCAAATAACTAATATGGCATCTACATAACGCAACCAAACCAAAGGTTTTATCTATTTTGAGCAAATTGTTTATTCTTCAAATTTTTCCATAAAAATATGCTTAAAGCAGGAGACAGACAGGAACCCCGAGTCATGCTTGTTGGTAGATGTCATCGTCAAGTTGAAAATATGTTGTTTTTGTATAAAATGTTAGAAGTTCCATTATTGTATTAATAGACAATTGCGTACGTTGATTTAGTAAAGAATCATGTTCTAATCGTTCTTTTACTATGGGAAGTGTTTTGGTGACACTAACATTATTGTATAACAATGTCAAAACTTGCTAGTTTGAAAGTGTTTTTGTATTGTACATGTGACAATTTTTCTAGGAACTGTGCGCTGTTTTAAGGTGAAAGTTAGAATTACCAGTAAGTGGAGAAATAATTTTTAAAATAAATTTTGAGTGTTCACTGCATGGAGAATTTATAGAGCTAACAATTGGTGTCAATGGAATATTGAGTTTATCAATTTTAAGTAACCTATAGAAAAGTGGCGGTTTCGAATAGTGTGAAGTCAGATACTTACGTTCTTGTTCTGTAAATTCATGTTTGTGATTGTAAAGTAAGCGGTATATTTTGTTTTCTATACTTTATGAACCTAACATTCCATTGACACCAATTGTCAGCTCTATAAATTCTCCATGCAGTGAACTATCAACTATTCAGATTACACTAGAACTTGGACATTGTAACAACAACATTTGAAACATAAGTTTACAGAAAACCGACTCATATTAACAGGTATCTCAACTTTTACTCTAGTCAACTACATTCAGTAAAATGAGGTATCACCAAATCTCTATATGAGTAGATAAGCTATACCGGTACGAGCGCAAAATCGTCCAAAAATACATGTAATTTCCTATAAGAGAATTTAAGGTCCCAAAACGCCGAAATTGAACCAAATTTACCCCCTCCACTCCCACTTCTCTGCTTCGGGTGATCTATGGTGTCAAGCTCGCGGGTCGGGCGTTACTGTGCGCCGGGGTCTTGGCATCGGGAGCGGTGGTCGAGGTGCAGGGGTGGTCATTGCTTCGGTCGGGAACGGTAGCGGTAGCAACTGGGAACGGTCTGGATATAAAAATCTACCGTTAAGGAATAGATTTGACATGGCAGCGAGAACGTAGCGATGCGCCGTCGCCAGGCCACGCGAACCCCCAAGTCCGAGAGGTAAATCTCTTAATATAGAGAATTCGGGGATTTTAACCAAAAAATGTTTGAAAATACCATATTAAATGTCCAATGTCCCCAAATATTTGGTAATGATATTAAAATATATTTCTGCGAAGGCAACAACAATAGAATTCGAACAAAACCACAGCGACCGGATGTTGTCTTATGTGTACATACAGTGTGATATAAAAATTAATAAACTTGTAAGAAACAATGCAATTATGGTGATATGATGTGTGAAGGAATGAAGTGGAAAAAAATGTGAATGATTTTGAACCGTGGACTAGAAAGCGGTTCGTAGGATTTGTTATAACATCGAAAAAAGAGGGTGTGATAGAACTTCACTTTGCTAATTGGTACAAAATGGGAAAGATAAAAAAAATTAATACCGTTGGGAATACCGTGGATATTCATTGGGACAGGGACGCTACAAATGATAGAAATGACAGGAAGTTGGAACAGGAATGCTGGAAACGAGTATGTTGGAAACGGGAACAGGAAAGCTATAAACAGGAATGCAGGATGTTTGAATGGAGATATCTGAAGACTGGAGGGTAGTCAGCAGCATTGCCGGAATGATAAAAAGTTAGAATGTTGAGAAAATTGTTGGGAATGGAACTCGTATTAGCTGAAAACATAAATAAGATTGCATGGGATTAATATATTAAATATATGCAACCACAGAAATTACCTTATTCTACTCTAAACTTTGGGGATTGTATCCCAGATTTTTTCCAAAACAGATCCTCTTCGAAATAATTTATTTAGCCACCAGTTTAATTTGCATTGGGAACCACTATCAAATATTGAAACAAAATACTTGTGAATTAAATATCATCCAATTCTCCAATTAATTTACTCTGCATATATACATGGGAAAATAAAATATAATTTGTTTAGTTATTAATAATATATCTCCCGGAAGAAGTTGCGATTAACAATGCAATGGAATTTATTTGTCTTTACCGAAAAAGTTCACCATTTAACAATGGCTTAAATCAAATAATTAATTCTTGATATTGGTTCTATAACAACAGACCGGGTAAATAGAATAATATTTTTATTATAGTTATTGAAGCTGAATTATTACGTGTTCAATTTTAAATATATAAGTAAATAGTAGAATCAAAGAAATAATCGAATACAAGCATAAAATTAATTTAGTTGCATCCTGCAAAAACACATGTCTTTGAAATAATTTATTATATATTTCATAATAAAATGGCTTAAAAAAATTGTTGTTGGAGTTGGAGCCATTTTTCCACCTTTAACAAAGAAGCAATGTCTTACGGGAACCGGTATGAAGTTAACTTAACAAGTCAATGGTGTACTTGGATGATCCCAACGAATTAGTTGAACGGTCGAAACTATTGATTGCAACCAAGGAAGAACTTGAAAAGAAGCTAATATTATAAGAGATTTCTATAGAAAAATGTTTGTTTAAATATTAACCCTTATTAGCAAAGGTATCAGTTACGCAATTACGCTTAAAAAAATTGGGCGCAGTACCTTCCATCAGTCAGCATTCTCACATAACCTAGCTTTTATGAAAGTGCCGTTTTCCTTTACCGCAGAGGGAAATATCGATGCAGAGAAACTGAAAATTACCAATGTCGAAGTACCGACGAAGGCCATGGATTCCTCCAACAAGCAGTACGTTGATAAGAAAATAACAAACGGGCTCCAACAGGTACATAATGATTTTCAAAAAGCTTTCAGCAACTATACTGGTGAAGTTTAGCAAACCTTATCTGTGTTTAAGCAAAACCAAAAGGTTAGCGGGGAACGTGGAACCCAAAACTTTGTTGCAATGAATACTCGCATGTTGAAAACCGAACAAGCTATGGAAACCCAAATACAAAATATATCGCTTCTCATTTCAAAATTCAATACATTAGAAGCTCAGTTGGAATCTGCCCGGAAAGAATATAAGGAAACCATCACAAAATTTGAAGCCTCGTTTAATGATACGGTATATCGCAGCAAAAACGTATAATTGATCTGGAACTTTCTATGAAACAAGCTCCTAAAGGTGTTGATGCAGCAGAAGGATTAAATATTGTTAAAAAAGATAAGGCTAAAGAGCTTTCTGACCTAACTGAACTTAGAGGCAAGATGAAAAATGCAGTACCTGACCTATACCGAGATATGCAAAAACTACATGATGTATTGCGAATCAAATGTTGGAACAAAATCAAAAACTTGAAGCAATTGCAGATAGTATTGCTAAAATTAAGTTACGTCACGAATAAGTTGTCAACTACCTTAAGTCTTATCTGCTAGCAACATGGTAGTATTATATTTAATAGGCAAAATTATCATGGAAACTTTAGCCATTAAAAACAATGTTTTGTTTACTTTTAGTCAGTAAATGTACAGTCTCCTATGGTGAAACACTCGAAAAGATCTTGGTTGTTAATGAACTGTGTGAGAAGAAAGTTTGCTCGACGTTTTGTAATAATCATGGTATTTGATGATGAGTCTGAATTAAATAAATGCATATAAATGATTAGATTTTATTTCAGCAGTTCAACACCATGAGTGTCGCGATTATTATCAGATATATGCAAATCGATTACGTACTTTTGAAAACTGGCGGTCAGACTTCTCTCCTGAATAGTTAGCTAGAGCAGGCTTCATTTACCAACAAGAACCTGTTAGTCACAAAGAAGACGTTGTCATATGTTCGTTTTGTGAAACTGGAGGACACAGCGGGGAATATGGTGACGATCCTTTGGCTGATCATTTAGACTGGAATCCGTATTGTCGCTTCTTTGATAATCAGTTACAAAAATATGGCAAGGTTGACAGCAGGCTTGTGACTTTTAAAGACTGGCCCATCTTCATGAGACAAAAACCTGAACAGATTACGAATGCTGGATACTTTTATACTGGTTATGGCGACCACATAGCCTGCTATTGCTGTGGTACAGAACTTAGGAATCTCTTACCTTACGATAATATCGAAGAGCTTCATGCAAAGGCGTTAGAGCAGTGTCCGCTTCTTAAAACCTGCACCCCTAACTGACTCCAAAACATAAAATTTGCCTAAGTAATGTCTATTGCCTTATAGGCACTTGGCTTGCTGCTTAGATTATTATATGAAATTAGATCACTGTTGCTTATGTAGAACAGCCATTGCTGGTTATCTGAAAATATATGTATGCTAAAAATAAAAATGCTTGAACATATTTTGTTTTAATTAAACATATAATACTAGATAAGTACAATAACAACAGTAACACCTATTGCTACGATAAATACATAAACTGTTTTATCCTGGGTTAGTAATTTGTTGGGCATCGTTGGAATCAACCAGGTTGGAATTATTCAGTGGCTCAAGATAATGAAGCTGATTTCTCAACCTCTAGCGAACCATTTGGAGTTCCCAAGTCAGAGCGTTACTTATGGGGTGTGACACATTTCTTTAATAAGTTGGGCATTAGGATTTTTCTACAGCACTGCCTTTATGACTGTATGAAATGACTCCCGCTGCCTACGTATGAGGTACCATTCACTCTTACTAAGAGCTATTCATCTATGTTTTTTATGGTTGATGGACTTGGGAGCTACTCGATTGAGTATATCGTTCCTCAAGCGTGAACGTGTTTTACAACTCTGAAATGGAGTATTTTTCAAGTGACTACTGATAAAAATTTCTATATATAAGTTAATTTTTATTCACCCTTTTGTCGATGAATTAAGTCAAACCTAATTTTTGATTGCTTCAGCAAAGTCCGAAAGCGTTTTAAATAACCAACATTTGTTCCCACACATAAATTTCCATGACGAATAGCGCAACTAAAAGTCTCAGATGTCGCTAAGTGACGCTGGAATCTCAGCAGCAACTCGACTTCACATTTTTCAACATAGTTGTCACTATCTTCACCAACTTGATTAGTCAACATTTTTGAAGAATCTCTGCCACTGTAGTTATTTGTTGATTTTATTGCGTCTGTTTGCTAATAATTCTAAACATAAATTAACGTTAATTTTTTAAAATTTTTCGCTTATACATAAGTAGATACAACAGGAGAATACTGGCTCACTTTTCTATTGGGAAAATTTTGCAAAAGTTGAAGACGGTGTTTTTATGCGGTGAGAATGGTACGAAGGTTCTTTTATTGATAGATATGTGTATTTGATTGACATATTAGTAGTTTGTGTCAATTACAAATGTTCTAGATTGGTGATAAAAGAATTAATAAATATAATATCAGATGAGTATTAAAATAACATATGTGTATTAAATTCGCAATAGGTGCACGTGGTTCAGATAATTAAACGAAACTCGTATCGCCTAGGGCAACAGACGCAGAGGATTTTTACAAGTAAAAAAAAGTCAGGGTCCTCTCCTTGAAGGCGGATGATATTTCGAAAAATAACATATGGGTGTATTAAATTCGCAATAGGTGCACGTGGTTTACATAATTAAACGAAACTGGTATCGCCCACGGCAAAATGACGCAGAGGATTTTTGCAAGTAAAAAAAAATGTCATGGTTCTCTCCGCCAAGGCGGATGGTATTTCGATAGAAATATCTGGTTTTCTACCCGCGGAATAACCTGCAAGAGCCTCCCATTAGCGGGTAATACATGAGTTCAACGATACTGATATCATCTCAAAGGCGAACTGGCGAGCCGTATTCGAATTTTTGCGAGTTCTTACTTGTAAAGATGTGATACTTCTTCATAAAATGCCTGTGAGAGAGACTATAACATCTGTTTTTTTATACCCAACAAACTGGTAGGATGAAGGTTAGCCAGCGTGCTAACTGAATTGATCTTATAAAGTAAAATCAAGTAAAATCTTAGTTCTTCAGTGTTAATTGAAGTGTAGATACCAGCAGTAACAATGAATTTAATTGGTAAACTAAACCCACAAGTTGGTACTTATGAAGTTCCTGAATTAGTGAAAATAACAATCAGCAGCAGTAGTTCGATTACGCTTCAAAACAAAGAAACGTCGATACAGCTCTCAGAAGAGAGTTTTGACAAGTTCACCAATTATCTGGAAAACGCTTTTGCGTATTATTCAGATCCAGAGAATGACGATCCCGATTGTTTCTGGGACTCTCATGATACCTGCACCGATGGCATCCATTTATGTATCAATGTGTGTTATAACGAAGGTAGGCTGTCGCTATGGGAGACGGTGAGGAACAAACCAAAGACAGGTATGAGTTTTAATAAGGAAAATATCCTTCAAATACATAGTGTGCTATGTAAAACACCAGAAAAAGAGTCCGAACTTGAGACATTCGTTGGAGATTCCACTCCTGACCCACCAACCAAGAAAATGCGATACAAGTGCTCTAATCTGACTGAAATACCAGACGATGTGGACGATTTAGATTTTTTAGTTTATTTTTATAAGAATTATGGAAATCTCTAAATAAAAAACAATTTCAATACTGTGTGTTTTATTTTCAATATATGAAAGAGAAAATTAAATAAAAAAAATTTTGTCAGAAATGTTAGCCGAGAAATGGGAACGAACCGGGGACCTGTAATGGGGAATATACTTACCTCTGTGATTAACTCGGCGCTCTCTCTACTCATTTCTAGCCATTTCTGAGTGAAAACAAAACAGGGTGTAAAGGTGTAAGTGTTGCATTATAAAATTGTTAACTGAAGAATAAAGACGTATACGTCATTTTCAATAATGATATTATTGAAACTTACTATTACTACTGGTTTTGTGATATTGACTTTTATATCACAAAACATGCTATACACAAATATACCACAGGGGGTGGAAAATGTGGCGGTATGCTTTTCTATGACATGCTCAAATAGATCTGATTTTTCGCTAATGAGGCGGACATTGCTAAATGATGGGCTACTACCAGCATATTTTGCAGAATTTCCAAAAGATGCACCCCATTACGCTAAAAACTTAAATTTTCTTTACAATGGCACTGTGGAGGATTTTGATGGATTAACAGCAAATTAGGATTGTCAGCAGGAAGCCGAAGCAACAGCAACGACTAGTAGGCAACAACTACCAAATTCGCTTCAGAGGGAACTCAATAACTTATTAATATTATTATGCTTTGCTGTTATATCTTTAATATTATTGTTAGTTACAGTTATGTTAAAATGCATAAGGTCTATATACTTGATAATAATGAGACGGACATTGCTAAATGATGGACTACTACCAGCATATTTTGCAGAATTTCCAAAACATGGCACCCCATTACGCTACAAATTTAAAATTTTCTTTTACAATGGCACTGTGGAGGATTTTGATGGATTAACAGCAAATTAGGATTGTCAGCAGGAAGCCGAAGCAACAGCAACGACTATTAGACAACAACTTATTAATATTATTATGCTTTGCTGTTATATCTTTAATATTATTGTTAGTTAAAGTTATGTTAAAATTCATAAGGTCTATATACTTGATAATAAAATAATTTTTGGAAATAAAAATGCGTGTTATATTTCATTCATTTATTAAGGTAAAATCTTATTGAGTAACCAATCATAAATATAATTACATTTTTATAGCACATTTGTATTCTGCGTATTCTTCATTAGAATCTTCATAGTGATAGCCGCAGACTATAGGATATTTACTTATCTCACGGTCCTTCTTAGTCACATCTCTCAACTTTACGGCGTTGGTAGTATGCTCCAAATTTACTAGCTTCACATGATTGAGCCCAAGTTTATTCTTACTCTTTCTAACTAGTAAGTCATATTTTTGGTGACCTCTGACGTAGACATGAGTACATCTGGAGAGAAGAAAACTCAAAATCCTATTCAGCTGGCTTATATCCCAGATTCCACCTTTGTAGCTAAGACCATGAAGAAAATTCTCACAATATCTCACGGTTCGTCGATCTTCCTTGAACAGCGTTTCAAAGGGGTGAAGAGGCTTAAACAGGTAATGTATGACACCCGTTGCATGTGTCTTGATAGCCAATCCTTTGGGAACAAATTCCCCGTTAAGAATGAAGCCTTGAATGTCAATGATTGCGATTTCCATGGTGAACTGAAGTTGTAATGTGAAGATGTGCTCTTTTATGATAGGTTACGAACAATTTCGCTGAGTGGGAGAAATTCCATCAAACAATCGTTGATGATTATACAGAAGGCACGTGTTTTGTCGGGAAACCCGGTTTGAGATTCAATGTCCAGGCGTACATCCACAGAGGAGTATTTCATGCTGTCCTCACGTCGGGAACAATCGATTACGAAGAGAGTATGATTCTTGAAGGTAAGATAGTCTAGTAGCGGGTGCCTTTTGTCGGCAAAACTAGGATAAAAGTCCGTGTAGCGCTTGTAGGCTTCTCCGTATTCGTTCCTGGGGAAATCCAACTGCATTCTCTCGTTCGGCCAGTAGTCTTCATTAAGAGTTAGACGAATATTAGAAATGTGAATGTGATCAAATTCAGTGGGATCAGCCGCTATGTTGCTATGCTTATTGGTCTGGAAGGCAACGATGACGTATCGAGGACTCTCTAGAGCAGCACACGTTTTCACAGCCCAAATTTCTCGTGTGGCGCCTGTCTTCAGAGCAGACAACTCATGAAGTTCCCATTTACGAAAGGAAATAATAATGCTGGTATCCTGTTTAACGGCTTGCAGCAGTTCAAGTTTCATATCATCGTTGGGGAAAATATGCTGGACTTTGAGTTCAATGCTGTCAATCGCCACGCTTGCTTTTGTAGATTTATCAGTAATAATAAGACAATCATCATCATTTCTTGCTCGCACTATACGTATTGTTTGCTTTCCGCAGGTCACTCGCTGGTAGTCGTTGAAGAGAGAAAACAAATGCTTGAGTGGGGTGTACATTCGGAAAGATCTGCCTGCTGCATTCACAATTGGTCGTATAGTACTTACGCTACCAGGATCGCGAACCGATTCCATTTCTTTACCGCACTGTTCGTAAACCATATTATCGAAGAAAAATGCTCCTACAATAGGGGATAGGGAAACTTCACCTGCACCTGCCGTTACATTAATTTGACCCTTAACGGCGATATACGAGTCCGCCATGGATAACCAGGAATCGGCTTGGTTCACAGTAATCTCCACTATGTCGTTGTTCCCAAATGACTTTACATAGAGATAGTAGGTTCTGACTTTCATTCTGCGAATGCTGTCATCGAAACTGGGCTTTCGGAAGATATCGAATGCTTGAGTTGACATGATAGCCTAGCGATTGTAGAAATAGTTTATTGGAGAACGTAAGTGATCTCTTCAAAGGTTTCGTTGATACTGACTCGTGGTATGTTTGTACTTTTATGAGGATGCTCAAATACGAGTAAGCGTCCCATTATTGCTGCAATAGCTGTTTCAGTTCCAGTCTCACAATGATTTCCTCCCCTCGGAAATTGACGAGTTCAGATTCCTGATTGAGAATTCTCAAAGTTATGTTGTGTATTTCTCTTCGGTTGATAGGTAGGTAGATAAGATGTTGAGGTATTTCGTCAATAGCGAAACCAGGATCAACTCCAATGGCAAATTCGTATATCGTATGTGACGGTCTGTCGTTGTAGAATGCTCCCGATGTGATGTTACTATGGAGATGGATTGTTCGCACTTTTATGATATTGACTGGTAAATCAGAGCTGTGCACTTGAAGAGGTGTGAGCAGTCTCTTGAAAAAACCCAGTATGGCACCGATGCTGTTTTCCGGTTGACAGTCTATTGCGTATTTACTGCTGTATATTTCGCACTTGAGTGTATTATTGTTGGGTTTCAATGAGAAAATCTCATCTACATCCTTTGAATGCTGCACACCCAATATTTTTCTAATGTGCGCTTCAATATCACCAATTTCGTAGCTGCCTTCAGGTAATTCGATGGTGGTTGGTTTCTTTTTCGAGTCGATCAAATACACTTTGCTACCCTTCTCAATGTTCGGGATGCTATTGTAGGAGTGGAAACTCAGTAAGGCTAGACCGTAATTGTAGTCAGGATGTAGTTGAATAGGTGGTTGAAAATCAATGCACAGTATGGAACTGCGTTAATATCAAAGACATGACTGAAGATTTCCCTCAATGTTAGGTGTTATTATAGAGAAATTGCAGACACAAATAACCGCAATTAGATTGATTATAATTTTGGTAGGAGTCGTTGTTGTAGAGTATCGATAAATTGCTTCCTAAATACTCAGCCAATTCACGAGGTGGTTTCAAATTACCAAAACTATCGAAATATTGCGCAACATTTCCATTTTTAATGTAAGCTACCCAGTGTGTGCCTTTGTTGCGACTAGAATCCAAGTTGATGATGGCAGATTCGGTTCTTGATGGTTGTTGTTTTTTAGGTAAGGCATCACGCATAAATACACCTTTAAAATTTGGTATTTTCAATTGTTTGGCATATTCAACAAGCTCACTGGTGTAAAGTGCTCGACTGGGTAACTTTATCGGGAGTTTTTTTGTTGTTTCTTCAAATAGAGACCGAAGCCTCCTTTGCGGGACTTTTTCAGGTAGAGCCCGGACCCTTTCTTTCCAATCTCCTCCATAGCTTGATTGTGTCGTCTGTCCTCTTCGAGTTTCTTTTTAGCATTTTTTGCGTCTATTATTGTTTTACCGAAAGCTGCAGCTCCACCGGTAAGGGTTCCAAGGGCTGAGAGTCCTGCAAACAGCGGGAGTAATGGGAGAATTCCACCGACTTTCGACTCGAAAGGTATCACACGAGGCACTCGGATTTTCTTAGTCCTTAGATTTGAATCTCTCCCAAGCCCTATTTTCCAACTCAAAATCTGCCTTATGACGGTCTGCTAGAGAAGAGCTTTTACTGAAAGCAATATCGTGATCCCGACAAGCTGAGTCGGTTTTGTTGATACCTCGTTGTCCTAGAGCGTTTTTCGAGTTTCGTACCCGGTCCACAAAATTGATAGCCAGGAAGGTGAATTTCAAATGGTAACTTATTGATTAGAGTGTTCTCTACACTTCCACTACCTTCAGCGGTTAACATAATACTGACTGACTGACGTCCTGAAAGTAATTTTTATATAAAAACGTCCACCCAAAACCCTTGTACATCAGTTTACTTTGAGATGCATATAAAGCAGCAAGATATTCAATTGCCTCTAGAAAATCTCGATTTTGTGGCGGAAGGGGTGGCAATGGTAGTGTGCCATCGAAAAATGGGAAACTATGGCCAAATTCTGTTCGGGCGGCGTTCTGCGGCCCCAGCCGCTGTGGGATAACCAATGCGCTGCTCTCGCTTTTGTTCAACGAAAACGGATTGCGATTTAAAGATGTCTACGTGTACTCGAAATCTTTGTACCAACCAAAGTACCAACTACTACAAGAGGTTCTCAAGAGCGTTAAAGGTATGTCATATTTCCCTTTCAGCGAAAACGAAAATGTAATTGATCCATCAGACGCCTGTGAGTATTCATTGTTTATTTTTGATGATGTGGCTGGTGATAAACAGAAAAAGATTCAGAATTTCTTTTCCATGGGACGGCACCGACACATCGATTCAATTTATTTGTTGCAGACGTACAGTAAAATGCCCAAGCAACTAATACGAGACAATTGTAATGTGATTGTGCTATTCAAACCAGATGAAATCAATTTAAAGCACGCCTATGATGAACACGTATCTCCAGATATGTCATTCGAACAGTTTAAAGACTTGTGTTCAAAGTGTTGGCAGGATCGCTACGGGTTCGTGGTTATTGTTACAGAATTCAGTTTAAATGAAGGGCGAAATCGTAAAGTTTTCGATAAATATATAAGACTCCAAAGCGAAAAATAATCAGTCAGTCAACAAAAATGTCTTCAGTGAGCAGCAACAGCATTGCAGAAGCTTTCCGCAAGAAAAAAATCAAACAACTAGCACGGTCCATTCGCAAGAAGTACCTCAGTCTGAAACTGGGTAAATCGGAAAACGATGAGACCCTCAATAAGCTCTTTGAACCGGTGGTCGCACCTTTGAAACAAATAGTTTCGACTACATCGAAAGTTCTCACCAAGTAGTCATTAGTAAAATGTTTCTCGATAAATTTGGTCGAAGTGGTGTTCAACAACAGCATCCGAGTGATTATGAGCGCGCAAAAATACCATTTTCCTTCACAGCCGATGGAAATATCGATGTAGAGAAAGTGATAATTTCAAATGTTGAAGATCCCAAAGTGGATATGGATGCCGCCAATAAACTCTATGTCGATGACAGAGCACGCGACAAGTTGTCTCAAATTAAAAAGGACTTTCAAGTGGCATTCAATGATTTCAGCGATAAGGTTTACAGCAGTATGCGAAAACTTGAGAAAAATCAACATACTATTGACAGCAGCTTAAGGGTTAATCAACAGACCTTTCTGGAATTTCAGACGAATACCAACATCCAGCTTAACCAACTTACGAAATTGCCACAGCAAATTGAAGAGAATCTAAAACAGACTATAAGTGATGAAATTTCGCAATTGAAAAACGATATTGATGAAGTGAAGGCTATCAAAGAGAAAATGCTGAAAGTTGTACCCGAAGTATATGTGGATATGCAAAAATTGCATGATGAAATGAGTGATAAAGTTAATAAGATGAACTTAGAGATGAAAAAGTCATCATTCATGTTAAATTATAGTAGTCATCATGAATTATTCCAAGGAAAAAGTTCAAGTTGTAAAGGAGCTGCATCGACCTGTGAGAAAAAAATGTCCGCGACGTCACACAGTCATTAAGGGTTTCGATGATTAATGGCAGTCTGATTTAGGACAATTAGAACTTTATGCGGGAACTAATAGAAATTTTAAGTATATCTTAGTGGTAATTGTACTTGGGTACTTTTGGACGAGGCCGCTGAAATCAAAATCAGGAGAGGAGGTGACAAAGGCTTTCGAGAGTATTCTCACTGCTAATGGTGGGCGCCGCCCGAAAAACTTGCAAACAGACCATGGAAAAGAATACTACAATAGCCACTTTACGAAACTAATGCAAAAATATTCAATTAACCACTATAGTACATTTAGTGGGATGAAAGCAGCTATATGTGAGCGCGTGATAAGGACGCTAAAGGAGAAATTATTCAAATATTTCAGTTTAAATGGCAGTTACAAGTGGATTGACATTTTACCTGATATCGTTCAGTCTTATAACAATCAAAAACATCAGACGACGAACATGCGCCCTAGCGACGTAACTGCTGCTAATGCTAAAGACATTAAAGTATTCAATAGATTGAAAATCACCGGACCTAGGAAACTCAAGGTGGGTGATGTGGTGCGAACAAGTAAAGTGAAACACGTCTTTGAAAAAGGACACACCAGGAATTGGACTACAGAGCTATTCAAGGTACGTCAATATCAGCTAACGAATCCCATTACCTACCTGTTGGAAGATATGAGTGGTAGACCAATTCAAGGAGGATTTTATGAGGAAGAATTGCAAAAAACCGCCAACTCTGACGTTTATCTCGTGGAAAAAGTGTTGCAGAAAAAAGGCAATAAAGTCAAAGTTCGATGGTTGGGTTTTAATAAAAGTCACGACAGCTGGATTGATTCCAGCAACAGGTTATAACTTGCAAAACAGAAGTAGGAGGGAAGACAACGGCCGAGAAGTTATAAAACCCTTCTGAGTTTTCCATTACCTTCAGTAAGAGCACTTCAATTTGGTTAGCAGCAGTATGAGTGATACTAGTTTTGAAGAAATTGACTACATCGCGGACCTAGATTGAATCTTAAACATGTACGAAGAAGCAGTTAAAACAGAATCGTTTTACCTGTTACACACCAAATTTCCTCTCATCAATTCTGAGTTGGAAATCCAATGTGCATTAAGTCCAGCTCGAACGTTTGCACCAGTAATTATTCTACAAAAAAATAATGTGAAAATTGTCTTGAACAGCTTCGAATGGGCGGATATTGTGTGCGTTCTGAAGTTGATGATTCAGAATTATTTAGAAAACGCAAATATTAACAGCCACGAGGTAGCTGCACCAATTTCCTGTGGAGAATTTCTACATATAACCCAAACAAGATCTGAGGATGACGAGAAACTAATCTTGTTGATGCAAAATATTATTGCGTTATATTTCTCTCATAGTGATGTGGAACTTTTTAGAATTGAACATATAATTTCTAGTAGATTAGAAGCATATATAGAAATGAACTTTTGTAAATATTATTTCAAAGTTTTAAATGAAGTTTGTTCATGGAAACATTTAATTTGTTCGCAACCAGTTGAACGTCTACTATAATCTTTTTGGTTTGGTAATACATCTCAACTGGGTATTGCTTTAAGAGAATATCTTTATTATTACAGAGATAAAATTGTAGCCGACATTGTAGCGAGAAAACCTCAATAAAATGTATAAAACCATCCCGCTTTTAATTTTCCTTCAGTTGTTACATTACAATCATGGAGTGTAGAGATTGGTATCAAATATACGAACACAGATTACGTACCTTTGAAAACTGGCCCTTAGAATTTCCAACTTCCAGACTAGCAAGGGCTGGCTTTATTTATTTTCGTCAAAATGATGTAGTGAAATGTGCATTTTGTGGGACGAAGGATTCAACTGGCAAATGACAGACGATCCTGTAGCTGACCATTTAGATTGGAATCCAAATTGTTCCTTCTTCGATACAGACAGCGTATACTTAATAAATATAAAAAACCGGTTGTTCATAAAGATAAAATAAGTGTTGCCAGCAGATTTTCTACGTTTGGTAATGGCCTATAGCTCTAAAGCAGAGACCTAATGATTTAGCAAAACTTGGATTCTTTTATAGTGGTTCAGGAGATAGAATCATATGTTATTGTTTTGGCATTCAGATTTCAAACTTGCTGTCAAACGATGATGTTACTGAACGGCACTTGATGATATCCAACAACTGCTTAATGATTCAAAAAACAATTGAAGATTCAAAAGCTACTAACTTATCTTTGTTTAACTAATGAAATATCTGTTGTACTTCTTCCATGCAGGCATTTAGTCTGCTGCTCAAGTTGTTTTATAGATATTGATAAATGTTGTATCTGCAGATGTGAGACAGTTGGGTATTTAAAGGTCTTTATTTCTTAAAATAAAAAGCAGTTTTCATATGTAATATATCGTTTTATTTTAATACCTAAGAAAATATTGTTATTGTTACTAATATTTATACAAATACAAAATAGTGATATATATATATATATATATATATATATATATATATATATATATATATAATTTTCTATAAAAACATTCCAAGAAGCCTAAATTATAACAATTTTATTTTCTTTTCATAGTGCAGATCTTCAATACAATCATCCCGATTTTTTAATTCAAATAAAGGTGTCCAACAACACCAGTGCCATTTTTGTCTATACAATTGATGTAACTTTCTAGCCTCAGACCTTACATGATATTTTCGTTTATGATGATTAAGTTCTTTTTGCTTATATCTAAAAGCATATCTTAAGCTCAGTAAACATACCTTGCTTACCTTCAGTGTATAATCCAGAATTTTGTGGTATGTAAACCAAGCGCAATAATCATCATAATCGAGGTATGGTTCTAGATAGTTACAATTCAACAAAACTACTTTTAATTCAAACGGCATATCTTCTGGTTCAACATATTCAAACTCCTCTAGAATAGCATAATAATCTAGAGTTGGGTTTGAATACGCTTCTAAAAATTGTTGATGCTTATAGGTTGAAAATATTCTAATCATTTGTTGAGTTAGACTCCATGGCAGTGGTGACTGGGAAACGAATCTACTGATTTTATTAATGTTACTGCAAATTGTTTTAATAGAGGCTTCTTGTAATGTTAACATTTTCTCCATAACTTAGGGTTACCTAAAAGAGAAAAATAATTCCAATTAAAATTGTTTAATCCTATAGTGACCCCATGGTAAAGTTTCAAAACTATTAGGGAGAAGGAAGCGCCTTATCATCAAAGGGATTCAAAGCTATTTTAGTTTGCTCAACGCTGTAGACATCATGAGCTTTGATTGAATGCAGCGTTGAGTTTTATGTAAGATGTAATTTTGGGTAGAGTCTTTCGTAAATTTTTCCAAACAATCTAGATAGTCCTGAAAAGTGATTTTTCTCCGAACCACATTTCTCTTTACACCCTTAGCCTTTTTAACACATGAATTTCCTTGTATTTTATAGGTAGTTTAGATCGTAAGCCTACAAAGAATAGAAGCATTTTACCATTTGCCTCATCTTTCATGAGACCTGGGACTTTTTTATTTATCAGTGGTATATCCCAACGATTATCTGAAGGATAATCGCTGGTATCAAATCGATGAAGATTAGATTTGGTTAGTGTCAGTCTATAATAGTTTACATCGTTCTACAGGAAATTTGTTTAGCATGAAGTCATAATGAAATTTATAGATTAATATTTTTGAAATATCTAGAATAAACATTCCTATATACAATGGTTTATCGAACAGTATACGGTGCTTTTTTAATTCAACCGCTATGAGGTTCTCATCAAATATTGTTCTACTGTGGAAATTCGGACTTGAAATTAAATTTCTTGCTCCTAATTTAACACTCCAACTTCTGGCTAGTTTAACATTAACCATAAGCTTATAAAGATTTTGTTCAAACTTATGTTTAGCCTGACTTCGCAACTGGGTATTAAGCTCGATTACGGTTTGAGCCAAGCAGATTGCTGAAATTCTAAGAGTCTATGTACTTTTGTTAATCTTAGCCCATGCTTCAGAGCCTGCTTCAATTTTCGATAGTGAATTACATATTTTTCTTTGTTATCTAATGTTGTTAAGAGTTTTTTAATAGCTGAATTCTTTGGAATTTTGTGTTCTGCATAGAAGGGTAAATCTTTATGCGTATCATGAAGGCTTTCAGGATACTCCAAGTCGACTTCTAGAACGTAGCCCGTCTGTGCATCATCGGGGATGGTGGTGACATCGATATTTGGATCAACCCATTTAAACCCTCAGTAGTGGAGGGGCTGTCTCATTGCCCAACCATACACGTTATTAACGTCTACATAGAGCAGGAACTTTGAAGTTTAGAAGGATCATAATCTTCTACATACTTGTTATTAACTTTCCCATAGCGGTTGCAGCACATAGATATACCTCCTCGTATTCCACGTTCGATAAAGAGCAACATGTCCACATCTTGAACTGTCTCTAATTGACATTGTGTATATTTCAGCATACAATCCCATGTATAGCCAGGAATAGTACAATAATGGGCGGGGTCTAACACATATGTGTTGTAACAGGTATTGCGAAATGTTTCAAAAACGCAAGCTAATAACAAAATACCTGTTTTCATATATAAATCACTATAATCACCAAGGGTTTTCAAGTTAAACTGACTCCAAATCAACTTAGCATGGGCATAGTAATCATCACTAATATCTTCATCGCAAAGTCTATTGTAAAATTGTTTCTTTTTTGGTAATTCTGTCTCTTCCAGTCGCTCAAATTTATCCAGATAATCATAGAAAAACACTCCTTTTCGGTGAAGTAATTTAAGTTTTTCTACAGATAAATCTTTAAATTCACTATTCAAGATACTAAAATTACCTTCATTAAGGGTGGATACTAGAGAGTTCAATGAACACCCCATAAACCTAAAGGAATCGATATATTTATATTTAATTTAATTTTTGTTTCGGTATCGTGAACAGTGAAGCTGATGTACTTCTCCTTGTTCACAGGCAACAAATTAATGTAATTTCTTTTAGCTAAGTCTCTAATTATGAAGTGGCTATCATAGCCACTCAAATTATGGAATACAATGGGTACCATGAAAGATTTTCTATATAGAAGGTTGCACTGATTATGGGCATAGCCTCTACAATTCCCGGAAAGATGACAGTGTTCGCGAACGATTTTATCCTGAGATTCAAAGGGTTTCTCACAAATGTGACAAACCCCAAAAACATCCTTTAAGTTTACTTCGATATTCATTGGCTCAACATTCAGAAGCTTTGACTGAACAAATTTGGCGACTGATTCCATTTCTTCTGCGAACCAAGACATGCATTCCGGACCCCTATTACTTTTATTAAAAGGAATACTCATTATTAAAATTACATTTAAAATAATATCCTGCACTGTAAGCTCTATGTTTTTGATATTTCAAGCTATTGCTTGTAGTACTGTTATCTTCAAAGGCCTCTAAAAGAGATTCAAAGTCAGCATATACGATGAACGGAACTTTTTCTTTGAATACATAATTTTTAAACTGTACATGTGAAAACTTTGGAAATTCTATTCTGCAATCGTTAAACTGCATGCAGTACAGTGTGTGCTCTTTTAACTTGTCTTGAGAAGGAAAATAATTTAGACATCCATCACAAATGTGTTTCTTTCCGTTATGTTTGGACACTTGTCTATGTAAAAGCCGCGAAAGGTCCTTGATCCAACAATAATGATATAGGATTTCATTATCATTATTATCACCATCAAATTCATCATCTAAAACGTTTTCAAAATCACTGTGTTTAAGAAAATATTTATTTTGAATAATTAATAGATTAATATGTTGCTCTCGCTTTTCTTTGGTGAAGCGTACTGGCACCACAGTAAAATTCGAATGTGTAATCATTTCATGTCCAAAAACATTAATTGATATACTTTCATTATTTTTCTCAAATAAAGAAATTTCATTCAACTTTACGGGAAAGGATAAACCTTTCAAATTCAAAACATTTGTAAAATGGGGAACTCGGTCTATCTAAATTTTTAACTGCAGGATATAAAGCTGAGACTACGGACCACATGAAACACGCTTCATCATATCGATTCTTAACATTAATACAAGATGTGGTGGCCTTAATTTTTTGAGGTAACTCGATGTAAGATGAGGCAGCTAGCCCAGACCCTACACTATATCTATTTATGTTGACTTCCAATGAAATAATTTGACTTAAACACCATCCTGATCCTTCTTCAGCGAATTCGGAAAGCCTATTTAATATGCGATCTTTCACGTAAATTTTAGACCAACATTTTATATCTGTTGCTAAATCAATTACTTCATTTTTAGTTGAAAATTATTTCTTACTCAGAATTTCTTTATCTCCTGACATTTTCAAAAATTCCCCACACAAAGAAACATTTACTTTAACCATGAACATTTTCTTTAAGGTGTTTTTAATTCTGGAAATAGTAAAAAACAATCTTTAAAAAATTCTAAAATATCTTTATGATATTTATTTACTATAAGCCCGGTCCTGACTCTACTTTTAAAGGCTGAAATTCCGTCTTCCCATTTAACTCTCTTATGAATGTGATTATTAAATTTATTAATCTGCAAAAGCCCCATTCCTACTGAATCATAATTCCGTAATAACAATTTAAATCGTTTAAGGTGCCCAATGTTTGTTTGCAATTTACGTAACGTTCCTATCGATAAATCCGCCTCCCGAATCGCTTTGTTGCAAAGAGAAATGTGTTTCTTAACATTTTTTACCCATAATTCAATTTCCCTTTGTGATAAGGGATTGACCTTTTTTAATAAGATACCTCCCACTTCCCTAATTTTCTCCATAATATCAACACTAAGGCAAGCAATTTCAACTGAATTCATTTTTCTGTTAGTACAATTAGCAGCAAAAACTTATCAAACTATTCCTCTATCGTTAAACTTAGTAGTAACATTTACTAACTATTCCTCCACCGTGAAAAGAGTTCTCGGTTGAAAGCCAGGGATATCCTGGAGACCGGTGAAAGTAAGGTAAAACTGTCCTTCGCCAAATTTGTCTAGGAACAGTTTAAAACCCTCAGTGACCCTCTTTGGCAGGAACACCACCTTTTCATCTAATTCCAGGAGTATGCTCTCCCCGTAGTTGGTTTTGACTAGGTTGGCCGACAGTAACTTCTGCTTAATATTTATCGGAAGCTCCCTTACTTTGCAAGCTGGCTTGTTGGTTGCTTCTGAAGAGCAAAGTTTGTTTAAAGTCTTAAGGAAACTCATCTGCAATACCGTACAATACACTATACATATGAGTAGTATGCACAGGAGAATACTGGCTCACTTTTCTTATGGGGCTAAAATCATTTTTTGAAATCGAGCTGGTACGCGGTGGAATCGCCTCGGGCGCGTTGTTTATTGCGTGTGTATGTATGAATAATGTGTATATTGTTTGGTAATGTATGTGTAATTAAAAATACACGTGTAATTGTTGAGATAATTATTATTATTTAGTTAAAGAGTGGCATCAGCGCATCCGCCATAATATACGCGATACCTGTATACTTAGTCGTCGGCAAAAAGAAAGTCTATCGGTATTTGTACCGGCGAATGTTGACCGCTAGCCTGATTCTCGGGTCCACGCGATGAAGTCATGGTCGTGATGAACACAGCTTGTTTCTTAATATTCAAAAAACCACTAGCCGGATTTCTTTTTTATGTAATAAATTCTATTTGCGAATATCCTCAAGGTATCCTAAATTGCAAATCTCGTACGATAGCTGACATTATAATAAGATTTATTAAATTGATAGTGAAAATAAAAAACCCACATATCAAGGTGGATTAAATTAAATACGAATACTCAATTCGCGGATGACATCAATACATATTCAAATATCTCCGGTATCGGGGACATCCAACTAAAGGTTAAACATTGAGAATCACACTTGACATACAGGGTAGATTATTATTGGTACAATTTTTCATGATAACTAAAATGAACAGATAGTATTAACTGAAACAAAAAGAAAATAAGAGATTTTTTTCTTTTCGAAGGGGTTAAATTATAAGTTTAGATGATTAATAGTTTTATTTTGGTATTCAAAGAGAGCAGAAGCAAAAACAATGTTAGCGGTATTTTTTATAGCATGTTACTTTTCACTGGTACTGAGTGAAGTGAATGTTGAGGACTATTTAAAGCGATATGGGTTTTTAACAGAACCTAATGGAACATCTATATCAGACGTGAAAGAGGGAATAATTAATTTTCAAGAACTATATAATTTGAAAGTCGACGGTACTGCTAATGAAGAAACTTTAAATTTAATGAATAAACCACGTTGCGGTTTACCTGATTTCCCTTTGAGTTTTCGTACAGCTTCCCAAAAATGGAAAAAAACTAAATTAAAGTGGTACTTTGTATTTGCTGATTCTGAAAGGAAATTAGTGGCAGAAAAAGCTTTTGAAGTATGGCAAAATGTGTCAAATTTACAATTCACCTATTCAGCTACCATGCCGGACATAGTAATTTCCTATGCCGACGGACAGTTCCGGCACTCAAACAACAGAAGGTGTCAAGATGCGGGGAATTGTTATTATCTATTTGATGGACCATCTGGTGCATTGGGACATGCATATCTCCCAAATAATGACACATGTCGTGAGATTCATTTCGACCGAAGTGAGATGTGGTATTTAGGGCTGGATAAAATAGAAGATATTCCAGCAAACCAGACGAGTTTGCTTTCTGTTTTGATTCATGAAATAGGTCACAGCGTTGGAATGGAGCATTCCCCTTTTTGGAGCTCAATAATGTATCCATATTATGGTCGTTTACAACTCGATGAAGATGATATCCGAGCAATTCAATTTTTATATGGAGCGAAAAAAAATTCTGAAAGTACGACCGTAAAAAGCATTCCAAAGACGACGAAAAAAATCCTCGAAACTGTGACGGTAAAAGGCACCCCAAAGACAACACAGAAATATACTCATGAGATTCCTTCGAGTACACAAAAAAATATTATTTCCACAACTACCACTAATACCACTGTAAAAGGTACACAAGAGAAAGCAATAGACTTATGTCAAGTAGATGTTTCGAGCTTACAGTTTTTAGTATTACGAAGCAATCTGTATATTATATATAAAGACAGGCTATGGATCATGGATATGGAGAGTCGAAACATAACATCAAAAAACATAGATCTAAGCAAGGTCCTACATTTTCTTCCATCGGATGTCGCTGAAATAGCTTCAATATATCAAAGACCGTCTGGTGAAATAGTTATGATTGGAGATAAGAAAAGATTATTCTACATATCAGATGAGAACTTTAAACTACTGAAAAGTCTCAACATTAACGATTTCAAGCTCTCAATACCAGCAAATGAATTTATTGCCACTGTTACCAGTTATACAGGACAAACTATTTTTTTCCTTTCAAATAATATGTACGCCAAAATCAATGAATGTTCTCTTGAAGGAAAAAATTATGGTTATATAAGCAGAGACTTTATCGGTATACCAGAAAATATTAGAGGTGCATTTCGGTATACCAACGGAAGAATATATTTTTTTGAAAAGGATAGGTATTTTGAGTATAATGAATTTTCAAATATTCTTGTACAAACTAATAAGTTAACATTAGATTTGTTTAATATTAAATGTCCCGATTTGACATTGTTCGAACAACTGAGAGAATTGTTGACTAGAATTTTGGCTAGAGAAAATATAAATTAATAACAAATTACTATGTGCGTATTATTTTCAACTGATTTCCAAGATGAGCCCGTGGAAACTAATTTCAGAGCATTTGCATGAGCTCAGTTTTAGTATTTATCGACTAGGTATGAGAGAGAGAGAAAGATACCTTCTTGTTGAAATTTATTTGTAACCAGCAATTCCAATCGAACAAATAAATGTGAGTATGAACCAAACCTAAAACCACAGACGAGAGCAAGGAATAAAAATTTAACGGGGTAGTACGGTGGAGAAAAGAAGGGCAACAGAAAACAATTTGCTTGAAAATATGGCTGACTTCAAAGCATCTACTGAAATCACTGATATCTTGATAGGGTTTTTTTAAATATATGTAGATGTTAGAATATAATTCCTCTCCGAAAATAAGGGAAATGTTAAAATATTGACAGAATTTCCTAAAATCCAGAAATCATTTATATTGATTACTTATTTTCACCCTGTAAAATTCTTTAAGCTATAACACGCGAATTAACTTTATGTTAAAATCTCACGGTACAACCAAGCCATAAAAGTATATCGAAGGAATTTTCACGGATCTACCCACGAGAAACAAGTTCTCATATTCACCAAGTGTTCGCAAAAGCAAATTCGCGTAGGAATTAATTACCTTGTCTGGGTGATGCAATAGGTAAAAAATCTTTCGTAAGGTAACAGCTTGGTCTGCGGGCTTGTGCACACTCGATGTGTTGAACGAAATTGTATAAAAGCAGACGCAATTTCGAAAAGTAGTCAATTGCAAATCTGCTTTACTTGTGAATACTAGTTGTATAGTGTTGCAGTGAATTATAAGGTAAGTTATTTTTTGGTTAATATTATTTTAAATATTTTTTCTTTTGCTGTTTTTTTTGTTCTTTGGAAAGAGGTCTAATGCTATTTCGATTTTATATGTTGTATATATTGTTGAAAAAAAATTTTTTGTTTCTTCCAAATTATTACTTATGAGAATTATTTTTTGGTTATGCTAGTTACCTCAACTTGTTGGTGAAGCTGTCATTGCTCACACAAGTTCTCAATAGGTTTTCATATCTCTCAATGTAATAGTTTAACCTAATTTTAAATATTTGTTCTTTTGTTGTTTTGCGTTTTTCAGAACGCGGTCTAATACTATTTCGATTTTATATGTTGTATACATTGTTAAAAAAAATGTTTCTTCCAAATTATTACTTATGAGAATTATTTTTTGGTTATGCTAGTTACCTTAACTTGTTGGTGAAGCTGTCATTGCTCACATAAGTTTTCACTAGGTTTTCATATCTCTCAATGTAATATTTTAACCTAATTATATATATTTGTTCTTTTGTTGTTTTGTCTTCTTTAGAAAGCGGTCTAAAACTATTTCGATTTTATATGTGGTATACATTGTTGAACATTTTTTTGTTTCTTCCAAATTATTGCTTATGTTACTTGGTCATGCTTGTTGCCTCAGATTGTTGTTGAAGCTGTCATTGCTCACATAAGTTTTCACTAAGTTTTCATATCTCTCAATGTAATATTTTAAGCCAATTTTATAATCAGTGTACATTGCTGCAAATTACTTTTGATAATTTCTGTTGTTGCTTTATTTATGATTTACACTCTACACTATTTGGTTCTAGTTGAAGCTCAGAAGTAGAACCGGTAACGAAATAAAAAGATTTGGTTTCCTGCTGAACTTACCAGACGTCCAAAAAGAGCAGTAGAAGCGGTCAATTGGTTCCAGTTGAAGCTCAAACAAAACAAAAGCCAGGCTCCTACAATAAGATTAAGATTTGGTTTCCAGCTGAAGCTAGAAAATCAAAAGCCAGATACCCAAAAGTATAAACAAAGACTTAAAAGTAAGTTAACTATTATTTTCCATAGAATTGCTATACAGCGTTAGTGTATTGTTTCAGATGAGTTTCCTGAATGATATTAACAGTGTTTCCTCCACAGAGGTGGTAAATAAACCGGTGGTAAAAGTTCAACACCTACCGCTGAACGAAAAAAGGAGGGTGCTGTCTGCCAAAGTGGTCAAAACACGTTTCGGGGAAAGTATACTTGTGGAGCTAGAGGACGCTGTAGCATTCCTCCCGAAGAGGGTCACGTCGGTATTCAAAAACCACATTGAAAAATTCTCAACGGGAAAATTCCACCTAACATTCACCGGCTTACAAGAATTGGGAACTCAGCACCCCAGAACGCTGTTCACCATCGAAGAGGCGGAGTAAACACCACCAATAACACACAATAACAACAACAACAACAACAGTAAGCTTTTAATTAATTTTTTTATTTTAATTTGTACCGAGGAAAAATGAATTTAGATGAAATTGCCTGTGTTAGTGATGAAATTGTTTTAAAAATTAGGGAAGTAGAAGGCATTTTGGTAGAAAAATCTAAACTGCTATCTCAAAGGGATGTTGAGTCTTGGTTGAAAAACGTTAAGAAACACATTTTTCTTTGCAATGCAGCTATACGAAAAGCGGATTTAACAATGGGAACGTTACGTAAATTACAAACTAATATAGGTCATCTTAAAAGATTTAAATTGTTGCTACAAAATTATAATGCTACTGGCATGGGGCTTTCGAGACCTAGTAAAAATATTCATAGTAGGGTGAAATGGGAAGATGTCGTAACGGCATTTAAAAGCAGAGTTAGGACTAGTCTCATAGTAAATAAATCCCATAAGGATATTTTTGACTTTCTTAAGGATTGTGAGCAGCTTTTTACAATTAGGATAAAAAATATTTTAAAAAAGATGAGCATGTTAAAAGTTAACGTAAATTTCTGTGGAGAATTCTCCAAGATGTCTGGTGATGAAGAGATCCTGGATAAAAAGTATTTCGGTACAAAGAATGAAATAATTGATTTTGGTACAAATTTGCAATATTGGTTTGAAACTTACGTAACTGATCGTATTTTAAATAAGCTTTCGGAGTTTGCTAGCGAAGGGTCGGGTTGGTGTTTAAAGGAAATAATTTCGTTAGAAGTTAACATAAATAGGTATGCTGTGGGGGCTGGAATATCTGCCTCATCTTTCATTGATTTACCTGAAAAAATTAAATCATCAAAATCCTGTATTAACGTCAAAAACCTACATGATGAAGCTTGTTTTATGTGGGCGATAGTGTCAGCTTTATTTCCGGCAGAGAGTAACTCAGATCGAATCAGTTCCTACCCTCATTATAAGGATGTATTAAATCTGAAAGGGTTATCCTTTCCTGTGAAAATAAATCAAATTCCTGTGTTCGAGAGGAACAACGAAAGAATATCTGTCAATGTTTTTGGGCTAGAAAGTTTTCAGTAGTCCCCGTACGCCTCACAAAAGAAAAGAGAGAAAACCATATTAATTTATTAGTAGTTCAGGATAAATATTTTCCTAAAAAGAATGATTTTGATTGTATTTATGAAGATGAATGTGGTGGTAATAGTGATGAGAATGAAAATGATAACAATCATGAAATTCGATATCATTATACCTGGTTAAAAGATATTTCACGGCTTTTAAATAACCTAGTTTCAAAACACCATGGGAAAAAATATGTTTGTGATAGATGTTTAAATTACTTTAGCTCACAGCAAAAGTTAACAGAACATGAAGTTTACTGCACCCAGTTAAATGAGTGCAAAATAGAATTCCCTAAATATTCACATGTTGAATTCAAAAATTTGATGTTCAAAGAAAAGGTTCCTTTCATTGTTTATGCCGACTTCGAGTCTCTCTTAGAACCATATAACGACAGAAATACCAGCAGCAAAAGTGTGAGGTATCAAAAGCATAGAGCTTATAGTGCGGGGTATTATTTCAAATGCAACTACAATGATAAATATTCATTTTATAGAAGTAACAGAGGTCTAGATTGTATGTCTTGGTTTGCGATAGAAATGGAAAATGTCGCCAGATTTGTTGAATCAAAACTTATTAATGTGGAGCCAATGAACACCGAAGTGAACTTAAAGGATGCTAGTAGGGATTGTCATATTTGTAGGAAACCCTTTATCTCTGGAGATAAAGTGGTTAGAGACCATGACCATCTTTCAGGGAAATTTAGAGGGTTTTCACATAATATATGCAACATTTTGTATCGTAAATCTTTTGTAGTACCCATAGTTTTTCATAATTTAACTGGCTATGACAGTCACTTTATCATTAGAGATTTGGCTAAGCGCAATAATGTTTCTTTACTACCTTTAAATAAAGAAAAATACATTAGTTTCACCGTACATGATCAAGAAACTAAAATAAAGTTTAGATATATTGACTCCTTTAGGTTTATGGGCAGTTCATTGGACTCTTTGGTTTCCACACTCGCTAATAATAATTTTGAAATTTTACATAGAGAATTTAAGGATATTTCTGAAGAAAATTTAAAATTATTACATAGAAAAGGTGTATTTTTCTATGATTATCTAGACAGGATAGAACGATTACAAGAGGTGGAATTACCTAAGAAGATAAAATTTTACAATAGATTTACAGATGAACATATCAACGATGAAGATTATGAACACGCTAAATTAATTTGGGAGCAGTTCAATTTGAAAACACTTGGAGATTATAGCGACTTATATATGAAAACCGATATATTGCTACTAGCTTGTGTTTTCGAAACGTTCCGGAATACTTGCCACAAGACATATGGTTTAGACCCAGCTCATTACTATACCATACCAGGATACACATGGGATTGTATGCTAAAATACACGAACTGTAGGCTGGAAACAGTTCAGGATGTAGACGTCCTGCTTTTTATTGAACGTCGTATACGTGGAGGTATCTCGATGTGTTGCAACCGCTATGGGGAGGCAAATAACAAATATGTAGAGGGTTACGATCCCTCTAAACCCTCAAAATACCTTTTTTATTGTGACGTGAACAACATGTACGGTTGGGGAATGAGTCAGTTCCTCCCCTATGGAGGGTTCAAATGGGCTGACACAAATATCGACATAACCAGCATCCCCGATGATTCGCCCACAGGGTACATCCTAGAAGTAGATTTAGAATACCCTGAAAGCCTCCACGATCTTCACAAAGATTTACCCTTCTGCGCCGAGCATAAAAAACCAAAAAACTCCAAAATTGAAAAACTGCTGACTACACTAGATAACAAGAAACACTATATAATTCATTATAGAAATCTGAAACAAGCTTTGTCGCATGGCTTAAAATTAACAAAAGTACATAGAGTTTTGCAATTTCAGCAGTCTGCTTGGCTAAAACCATACATCGATTTGAATACACAATTGCGAAGCCAAGCCAAGAAAAAGTTTGAGCAGAATCTTTACAAACTTATGATAAATGCCGTGTTTGGGAAGACCATGCAAAACGTTCGGAAACATCGCAACGTGAAACTGGTCAGAACTTGGGATGGCAAATCTGGGGCAAGGAATTTAATTTCAAGCCCCAGTTTCCACAGCAGAACGATCTTTGATGAAGATCTAATGGCGATAGAGTTAAAAAAGCACAATATTTTGTTTGATAAGCCCTTGTACGTCGGAATGTGTATCCTCGATATATCTAAAATTCTCATATATGAATTTCATTACGATTATATGTTGAACAAATTTCCAGTGGAAAAGTGTAAACTATTGTACACAGACACTGACAGCTTAGTGTATGAAATCTGCTGTGAAGATCTCTACGAGGAAGTGGTGAAAGCTGACATCTATCGTTTCGATACCAGCGATTATCCATCAGATAATCGCTGGAATATACCTTTGATAAATGGCAAAGTACCTGGTCTCATGAAAGATGAGGCAAAAGGAAAAATTCTATTATTCTTTGTAGGGTTGCGCTCGAAACAGTATACCTATAAGATGCAGGGTACCAAATGCATTAAAAAGGCCAAGGGAGTAAAGAAAAATGTGGTTAAACGTGAAATAAAATTTGAGGATTATTTAGATTGTTTAAAAAATTTTACAAAAGATTCCACACAAAATTGCATTCTCAACAAGACTCAACGCTGTATTCAATCAAATCTTCATGAAGTTTATAGCGTTGAGCAAACAAAAATTGCCCTCAATCCCTTCGACGATAAGCGTTATCTGCTCCCTAATAGTTTTGACACTTTGCCATGGGGGCATTACAACATCAGGTAATTTTAATCTAATTTTATTTTTTCTTGTAGGTAACATGACTACAACACTGCAAGATGCAAGCATCAGGACAATTTGTAAAAATCTTAAAAGTGTTACTTTATTTATTCGCCTGTCTCCTTTACCATGGGGATTAACTGAAAAAATTTTAAAAAAGTTTCCATTGTACAAATACGAGCAGTTAATGGCTGAATATGCTAACTTAACAATTGACTGCGATGCCGTATTGTACAATTTTGAATACCAAAGTGAATTTAATTTCCCCCATAATTTGAAATTGGTCCTATTAAATTACAGTCACCTAGAACCTTATTGTGATCATGACCAATATTGTATGTGGTTTAAATACTTTCAAATTATTGATTACAACCTTTTTGTGTGTAAATCATGCATACTGTGTTTAAGTGATGCCTTTAAATTTAAAAATAAAGAATTTAGATATAAAATTAGGAAATCTCACGCAAGGTATAAATCTATCCACATACATCAGTTATATCAGGATAAGAGTTCTTGGTGTTCCCTTTGTTGGGACCCCATCTTTGAATTAAAAAACAGGGAGGAATGTAATGAAGATTTACATTCCCAGAAATTAATGAAATGGAAATGATTTCTAATGTGGCAGTGTTGTAGTCATGTAAAATAATGTATTGCTGTTGTTGTTGTGTAACATTTATTTTTATATGGTATGCAGTTAGTTTTAAGATGTAGTATTAATATTTTGTATATTGTATCATATATGTATTAAAATAAAAAAGGTATGTAGGGAACAAAAAACTCTTTATTTTATGTTTATATATTATTCATAATATTAAAAATATAATGATATATAGAAAAACTGCTTTTTATTTTAAGAAATAAAGACCTTTAAATACCCAACCGTCTCACATCTGCAGATACAACATTTATCAATATCTATAAAACAACTTGAGCAGCAGGCTAAATGTCTACATGGAAGAAGTACAACAGATATTTTATTAGTTAAACAAATTTTACAAGATAAGTTAGTAGCTTTTGAATCTTCTATTGTTTTTTGAATCATTAGACAGTTGTTGGATATCATCAAATGTCGTTCAGCAACATCATCGTTTGGCAGCAAGTTTGAAATCTGTATGCCACAACAATAACATATGATTCTATCTCCTGAACCACTATAAAAGAATCCAAGTTTTGCTAAATCATTAGGTCTCTGCTTTAGAGCTATAGGCCAATTACCAAACGTAGAAAATCTGCTGGCAACACTTATTTTATCTTTATGAACAACAGGTTTTTTCTATTTATTAAGTATACGCTATCTGTATCGAAGAAGGAACAATTTGGATTCCAATCTAAATGGTCAGCCACAGGATCGTCTGTCATTTGCCAGTTGAATCCTTCAGTCCCACAAAATGCACATTTTACTACATCATTTTGACCAAAATAAATAAAGCCAGCCCTTGCTAGTCTGGAAGCTGGGAATTCTGATGGCCAGTTTTCAAAGGTACGTAATCTGTGTTCGTATACTTGATACCAATCTCTACACTCCATGATTGTAATATATCAACTGAGGGAAAATTAAAAACAGGATGACTTTTATACATTTTATTGAGGTTTTCTCGCTACAATGTCGGCTACAATTTTTTCTCTGTAATAATAAAGATATTCTCTTAAAGCAATACCCAGTTGAGATGTATTATCAAAACAAAAAGATGATAGTAGTCGTTCAACTGGTTGCGAACAAATTAAATGTTTCCAAGAACAAACTTCATTTAAAACTTTGAAATAATATTTACAAAAGTTCATTTCTAAATACGCTTCTACTCGACTAGAAATTATATGATCAATTCTAAAAAGTTCCACTACATCACTATGAGAGAAATATAACGCAATAATATTTTGCATCAACAAGATTAGTTTCTCGTCATCCTCAGATCTTGTTTGGGTTATATGTAGAAATTCTCCACAGGAAATTGGTGCTGCAACTTCGTGACTAGCAATATTTGGGTTTTCTAAATAATTCTGATTCATCAATTTCAGAACGCACAAAACATCCGCCCATTCGAAGCTGTTCAAGACCATTTTCACATTCTTTTTTTGTAGAATAATTACTGGTGCAAACGTTCGAGCTGGACTTAATGCACATTGGATTTCCAATTCAGAATTGATGAGAGGAAATTTGGTGTGTAACAGGTAAAACGGTTCTGTTTTAACTGCTTTTTCGTACATGTTTAAGATTCTATCTAGGTCGGCGTTGTAGTCAATTTCTTCGAAACTAGTATCACTCATACTGCTGCTCACCAAATTGAACTGCTCTTACTGAAGGTAATGGGAAACTCAGAAGGGTTTTATAACGTCTCCGTCGTTGTCTTCCCTCCTACCCCTGTTTTACAAGTTATAGTCTGTTGCTGGAATCAATCCAGCTGTCGTGACTTTTATCAAAACCCAACCATCGAACTTTGACTTTATTACCTTTTTTCTGCAACACTTTTTCCACGAGATAAACGTCAGGGTTGGCGGTTTTTTGCAATTCTTCCTCATAAAATCCCCCCTCAATTGGTCTGCCACTCATGTCTTCCAACAGGTAGGTAATGGGATTCGTTAACTGATATTGACGTACTTTGAATAGCTCTGTAGTCCAATTCCTGGTATGTCCTTTTTCAAAGACGTGTTTCACTTTACTTATTCGCACCACATCACCTGCCTTGAGTTTCCTTGGTCCTGCGATTTTCAACCTATTGAATACTTTAATGTCTTTAGCATTACCAGCAGTTACGTCGCTAGGACGCATTTTCGTTGTATGATGTTTTTGATTATTATAAGACTGAACGATATCAGGTAAAATGTCAATCCCCTTATAGCTACCATTTAAACTGAAATATTTGAATAACTTTTCCTTTAGTGTCCTTATCACGCGCTCACATATAGCTGCTTTCATCCCACTAAATGTACTATAGTGGTTAATCGAATATTTTTGCATTAGTTTCGTAAAGTGACTATTGTAGTATTCTTTTCCTTGATCTGTCTGCAAGTTTTTCGGTCGGCGCCCGCCATTAGCAGTGAGAATACTCTCGAAAGCCCTTGTCACCTCCTCTCCTGATTTTGATTTCAGCGGCCTCGTCCAAACGTACTTGGAAAAACAATCAATTACCACCAAGATATACTTAAAATTTCTATTAGTTCCCGCATAAAGATCTAATTGTCCTAAATCAGACTGCCATAAATCATCGAAACCCTTAATGACGGTGTGACGTCGTGGAAAATACAACTTGAACTTTTTCCTTGGAATAATTCATGATGACTACTATAATTTAACATGGCTGATGACTTTTTATTTAGTCTTTAGAGCAGATTGCTGTTGCTGCTGCTGTTGCTGTTGAATAGCTACAATTTTTGGATTAATCATCTTTAGTTGATTGTTGATTTGCGAAGAGACTTCGTTTTTGTGAGATCGCAATTCGCTCTTGATCCCATCTGACAATTTTTTCATCTCTAAGTTCATCTTATTAACTTTATCACTCATTTCATCATGTAATTTTTGCATATCCACATATACTTCGGGTACAACTTTAAGCATTTTCTCTTTGATGGCCTTCACTTCATCAATATCGTTTTTCAATTGCAAAATTTCATCACTTATAGTCTGTCTTAGATTCTCTTCAATTTGCTGTGGCAATTTAGTAAGCTGGTTAAGCTGGACGTTGGTATTCGACTGAAATTCCAGAAAGGTCTGTTGATTAACCCTTAAGCTACTATCAATCGTATGTTGATTTTTCTCAACTTTTCGCATACTGCTGTAAACCTTATCGCTGAAATCATTGAATGCCACTTGAAAGTCCTTTTTAATAAGAGACAACTTATCACGTACTCTGTCATCGACATAGAGTTTATTGGCGGCATCCATATCCGCCTGGGGATCTCCAACATTAGAAATTATCACTTTCTCTACATCGATATTTCCATCGGCTGTGAAGGAAAATGGTATTTTTGCGCGCTCATAATCACTTGGTTGCTGTTGTTGAACAGCACTTCGACCAAATTTATCGAGAGACATTTTACTAATGACTACTTTGGTTATTTGTCGCGTATAATATTGGCTTCTTTAAGCTCATTTATTATCGCCACAATTTCGTTGTCGTGGGATGTGTTGCCGGCCTCTTTCGATGCAACAAGTAACCTTAAACGATCTACCAATTCATTGGGATCGTCCCAATAGACGTATTCCATAGGCTTTGTATTATATTTCAACTTCATACCTCTTCCTTCGCTGCTGCTGCTTGGTTTAATTGGTTTTATAAACATAGGTTTAATGACATCCTTGTATTTGGATATTCCTGAGGGTTTCAAATGTCCTTTTACATTTCGGTGTACTAATGCCCGCTCCAAAACTTTTTGGTACACGATTTTGTCATCTGGAGAGTATGCGGGGACCTTGTAGAATATCAATTGGTAAAGACCAGGTGATCCTCGAAACACAGCGTCTCCAACAGTAAGACGTCCTGTCCTCATATCAAAGTTGATTTCTTTGTTACCGAGATACCACTTGGAGGTTTTCGAATTGTATGAGGGTCCATAAATGTTGTCAATTTTATCACTCTTGTGGAAATATTCGGTTACATACTTTTGCACCATTGCTGGATACTGCTCCATATAGGACTCAAAGGTTCTGTCAGAGTAATTACTCGGATCATCATTCTCTTCTTCCGTTTCCTCGGCTTCAGCATCGGTATAAAAACTAGTCTCTGCGACTGGTTCTTCTTCGAGGAATAGTTTGGATTTTGGTGTTAACGGTTCTAGTTTTTCTTTTTTCACAATTGTTTCTCGTTTGATAGATGACAACAACGGAGGTGATTTTGTTGGCGCTGGTGGTATCTTGGTGAGAACTTTGGATGTAGTCGAAACTATTTGTTTCAAAGGTCCGACCACCGGTTCAAAGAGCTTATTGAGGGTCTCATCGTTTTCCGATTTACCCAGTTTCAGACTGAGGTACTTCTTGCGAATGGACCGTGCTAGTTGTTTGATTTTTTTCTTGCGAAAAGCTTCTGCAATGCTGTTGCTGCTCACTGAAGACATGTTTGTTGACTGGCTGGTTATTTTTCGCTTTGTAGTCTTATATATTTATCGAAACCTTTGCGATATCGCCCTTCATTTAAATTGAATTCTGTAACAATAACCACGAACCCGTAGCGATCCTGCCAACACTTTGAACACAAGTCTTTAAACTGTTCGAATGACATATCCGGAGATACGTGTTCATCATAGGCGTGCTTTAAATTGATTTCATCTTGTTTGAATAGCACAATCACATTACAATTGTCTCGTATTAGTTGTTTAGGCATTTTACTGTACGTCTGCAACAAATAAATTGAATCGATGTGTCGGTGTCGTCCCATGGAAAAGAAATTCTGAATCTTTTTCTGTTTATCACCAGCCACATCATCAAAAATAAATACTGAGTACTCACAAGCGTCTGATGGATCAATTACATTTTCGTTTTCGCTGAAAGGGAAATATGACACACCTTTAACGCTCTTGAGAACCTCTTGTAGTAGTTGGTATTTTGGTTGGTACAAAGATTTCGAGTACCCGTAGACATTTTTAAATCGCAATCCGTTTTCGTTGAACAAAAGCGAGAGCAGCGCATTGGTTTTCCCGCAGCCGCTGGGGCCGCAGAACGCCGCCCGGACGGAATTTGGCCATAGTTTCCCATTTTTCGATGGCACACTACCATTGCCATCATCTTCCGCCACAAAATCAAGATTTTCTATAGGCAATTGAATATCTTGCTGCTTTATGTGCATCTCAAAGTAAACTGATGTACAAGGGTTTTGGGTGGACGTTTAAATATAAAATTTACTTTCTGGACGTCAGTCAGTCAGTATTATGTTAACCGCTGAAGGTAGTGGAAGTGTAGTGAACACTATAATCAACAAGTTACCCTTTGAAATTCACCTTCCTGGCTATCAATTTTGTGGACCGGGTAAGAAACTCGAAAAACGCTTAGCTCTAGGACAGCGAGGTATAAACAAAACTGACGCAGCTTGTCGGGATCACGATATTGCTTACAGTAAAAGCACTTCTCTAGCAGACCGTCATAAGGCAGATTTTGAGTTGGAGAATAGGGCTTGGGAGAGATTCAAATCTAAGGACGCTTCACTCGGTGAAAAAGCAGCTGCTTGGCTCATAACAACGACTATGAAAACCAAATAGAAACTCAGTCTTGCCATGAAATCTCAAAAGCGGAAGAGGAGTAGAGGTGTGAAAAAATCTTCTCGTAAGCGAAAATCTTCAACACGCAAAACCCTTTTACCATTTCGAAAGCATGTCATGCTATCTACGAATAAAGCTATCGCTAACTCTCCTGCAGGACAAAGTCTACGACCATCATCGCTGATGGCTTTGAGAGCGGCTAGGATGGCAATTAAGAAAGCTGGCGGTCGTAAGAAAATTCGAGTTCCTCGTGTGATACCTTTCGAGTCGAAAGTTGGTGGAATTCTCCCATTACTCCCGCTATTTGCAGGACTCTCAGCCCTTGGAACCCTTACCGGTGGAGCTGCAGCTTTGGGTAAAACACTAATAGACGCAAAAAATGCTAAAAAGAAACTCGAAGAAGACAGAAGACACAATCAAGCTATGGAGGAGATTGGAAAGAAAGGGTCCGGGCTCTACCTGAAAAAGTCCCGCAAAGGAGGCTTCGGTCTCTATTTGAAGAAACAACAAAAAAACTCCCGATAAAGCTACCCAGTCGAGCACTTTACACCAGTGAGCTTGTTGAATACGCCAAAAAATTGAAAATACCAAATTTTAAAGGTGTATTTATGCGTGATGCCTTACCTAAAAACAAACAACCATCAAGAACCGAGTCGGCAATCATCAACTTGGATTCTAGTCGCAACAAAGGCACACACTGGGTAGCTTACATTAAAAATGGAAACGTTGCGCAATATTTCGATAGTTTTGGTAATTTGAAACCGCCTCGTGAATTGGCTGAGTATTTAGGAAATAATGTTACGATACTCTACAACAACGACTCCTACCAAAATTATAATCAATCTAATTGCGGTCATTTGTGTCTGCAATTTCTCTATAATAACATCTAACATTGAGGGAAATCTTCAGTCATGTCTTTGATATTAACGCTGAAAGGACGCAGTTCAATACTGTCCATTGATTTTCAACCACCTATTCAACTACATCCTGACTACAATTACGGTCTAGCCTTGCTGAGTTTCCACTCCTACAACAGCATCCCGAACATTGAGAAGGGTAGCAAAGTGCATTTAATCGACTCGAAAAAGAAAGCAACCACCATCGAATTACCTGAAGGCAGCTACGAAATTGGTGATATTGAAGCGCACATTAGAAAAGTATTGGGTGTGCAGCATTCAAAGGATGTGGATGAGATTTTCTCATTGAAACCCAACAATAATACACTCAAGTGTGAAATATACAGCAGTAAATACGCAATAGACTTTCAACCGCAAAATAGTATCGGTGCCATACTGGGGTTTTCCAAGAGACTGCTCACACCTCTTCAAGTGCACAGCTCTGATTTACCAGTCAATATCATAAAAGTGCGAACAATCCATCTCGATAGTAACATCACATCGGGAGCATTCTACAACGACAGACCGTCACATACGATATACTAATTTGCCATTGGAGTTGATCCTGGTTTCGCTATTGACGAAACACCTCAACATCTTATCTACCTACCTATCAACCGAAGAGAAATATACAACATAACTTTGAGAATTCTCAATCAGGAATCTGAACTCGTCAATTTCCGAGGGGAGGAAATCATTGTGAGACTGGAACTGAAACAGCTATTGCAGCAATAATGGGACGCTCACTCATATTTGAGCATCCTCATAAAAGTACAAACATACCACAGTCAAAGTCAGTATCAACGAAACCTTTGAAGAGATCACTTACGTTCTCCAATAAACTATTTTTACAATCGCTAGGATATCATGTCAACTCAAGCATTCGATATCTTCCGAAAGCCCAGTTTCGATGACAGCATTCGCAGAATGGAAGTCAGAACCTACTATCCCTATGTAAAGTCATTTGGGAACAACGACATAGTGGAGATTACTGTAAACCAAGCTGATTCCTGGTTATCCATGGCGGACTCGTATATCGTCGTTAAGGGTCAAATTAATGTAACGGCAGGTGCAGGTGAAGTTTCCCTATCCCCTAATGCAGGAGCATTTTTCTTCGATAATATGGTTTACGAACAGTGCGGTAAAGAAATGGAATCGGTTCGCGATCCCGGTCGCGTAAGTACCATACGAGGTTATCTGTGCTATGATCCTACCAGTTCAAGAGAATTAGCTATTGCTGGCTGGAATTTTCCTGGTAAACCAATTGTGAATGCAGCAGATAGATCTTTCCGAATGTACATCCCACTCAAGCATTTGTTTTCCCTCTTCAACGACTACCAGCGAGTGACCTGCGGAAAGCAAACAATACGTTTAGTGCGAGCAAGAAATGATGAAGATTGTCTCATTATTACTGATAAATCTAAAGTCCAGCATATTTTCCCCAACGATGATATGAAACTTGAACTGCTGCAAGCCGTTAAACAGGATACCGGCATTATTATTCCCTTTCGTAAATGGGAACTTCATGAGTTGCCTGCTCTGAAGACAGGCGCCACACGAGAAATTTGGGCTGTGAAAACTTGTGCTGCTATAGAGAGTCCTCGATACGTCATCGTTGCCTTTCAGACCAATAAGCACAGTAACATAGCGGCTGATCCCACGGAATTTGATCATATACACATATCTAATATTCGTCTAACTCTTAACGGAGAATTTTGGCCGAATGAGAGAATGCAGTTGGATTTCCCCAGAAACGAATACGGAGAAGCCTACAAACGCTACACGGACTTTTATCCCAGTTTTGCCGACAAAAGACACCCGCTCCTAGACTATCTCACCTTCAAGAATCGCACTCTCTTCGTAATCGATTGTTCCCGACGTGAAGACAGCATGAAATCCTCCACTGTGGATGTACGCCTGGATATTGAATCTCAAACAGGTTTTCCTGACAAAACACGTGCCTTCTGTGTTCTGAGTTTCTCCCACTCAGCGAAATTGTTCGTAACCTATCATAAAAGAGCACATCTGCACATTACAACTTCAGTTCACCATGGAAATCGCAATCGTTGACATTCAAGGCTTCATTCTTAACGGGGAATTTGTTCCCAAAGAATTGGCTATCAAGACACATGCAACGGGTGTCATACATTACCTGTTTAAGCCGCTTCAGCCCTTTGAAACGCTGTGCAAGGAAGATCGACGAACCGTGAGATATTGTGAGAATTTTCTTCATGGTCTTAGCTACAATGGTGGAATCTGGGATGTAAGCCAGTTGAATAGGATTTTGAATTTTCTTCTCTCCAGATGTACTCATGTCTACGTCAGAGGTCACCAAAAATATGACTTACTAGTTAGAAAGTGTAAGAATGAGCTTGGGCTCAATCATGTGAAGGTAGTAAATTTGGAGCATACCATCAACGCCGTAAAGTTGAGAGATGTAACTAAGAAGGACCGTGAGACAAGTAAATATCCTATAGTCTGCGGCTATCACTATGAAAATTCTAATGAAGAATACGCAGAATACAAATGTGCTATAAAAAATTGCAATGATATTTATGATTGGTTACTCAATAAGATTTTACCTTAATAAATGAATGAAATATAACACGTATTTTTATTTCCAAAAATTATTTTATTATCAAGTGTATAGATCTTATGCATTTTAACATAACTTTAACTAACAATAATATCAAAGATATAACAGCAAAACATAATAATATTAATAAGTTATTGAGTTCCCTCTGAAGGGAATTTGGTAGCTGTTGTCTACTAGTCGTTGCTGTTGCTTCGGCTTCCTGCTGACAATCATAATTTGCTGTTAATCCATCAAAATCCTCCACAGTGCCATTGTAAAAGAAAATTTTAAGTTTGTAGCGTAATATGGTTCCATTTTTCGGAAATTCTGCAAAATATGCTGGTAGTAGTCCATCATTTAGCAATATCCGCCTCATTAGGGAATAATCAGATCTATTTGAGCAGTTCAGAGAAAAGCACACTGCTACATTTTCCACCGCCTGTGGTATATTTGTGTATAGAATGTTTTGCGATATAAAAAAGTCAATATCACAAAACCAGTAGTAATAGTAGCTTTCACTAATATCATTATTGAAAATGATGTATACGTCTTTATTCTTCAGTTAACAATTTTATAATGCAACACTTATACCTTTACACCCTGTTTTGTATTCACCCAGAAATGGCTGAGTAGAAAGAGCGCCGAGTTAATCACAAAGGTAAGTATATTCCCCATTACAGGTCCCCGGTTCGATCCCATTTCTCGGCTAACATTTCTGGGCAAATTTTTTTAATATTTAATTTATCTCTGGTGGGAGAGTCAACCGCATTCGTGGTAGTGGTAGTGAAAAACATACATTTCAACGCAAACACGTATCCCCGCAGTATCTCTTGAAGTGAGTAAGATGTCTTACCTTATGTCAAACAACCATCGCTGTAATTTTACTAACAGAAAAACTACCACGAGAATTACACCCAACTACTTAGTAGCCCACTACAAATTCGAAAATTTTCTGGAAATAGTATTTACTGATGAAAAAGTAGTCCTGCGTTCAAATAATCATGAAGCTGTTCTTCAAGATGAGTGCCATCAACCGAATCCCTTTCCAAAAGACAAAATATCTTCTGTCACTTTTACATCACGAGGGTTCGAACGATTTCTAAATTTTATCAGTGAATACAGAGACGACAACAACGTACTGGTTTCCCAAGATTAGGACAACAATTTACGGGTCACCATATGGGCAGAGGATGGGGAAAACCACTTATTTATTGAAAAAAATAAAAGCAATAATTATGAAATTATAATTCCTCTTAATGGAGTTGCTCGATTAGATTTAAAAAAATTGTATAATATTTCTTATAATTTTAATAAAACATATTCTTTGTAATACTCTCGTTTATTTCTTCCCTCTAACAATCCACCTGAAATTGCAAAAATCAAATGGCTTGCCGGAATTCGACTAGTTGACCTTCACCAGCACACCGATGATGAGAGCCATGACTTGTGAATATTTTACAAGTATATACTCGCAAAATCAAGACTAATAAGAGGCGCTTGTAGGTTAATTCACTGTATGAAAACCAGATATTCCTCTCTCTGGTAATATCATCACATACCGTCTTCGCGATAACCAACCGTGACGTCAACCTTTTACAAGCCATTACTTGCAAAAATCGTGAATCCAGCCGGCCGACCTTGACGGGGAACCAATGCTGATGACCCGTGTTTACCGAAGACCAAGTGTGCAGGTATCGCGTATATTATGGCGGATGCGCTGATGCCACTCTTTAACTAAATAATAATAATTATCTCAACAATTACAAGTGTATTTTTAATTACACATACATTACCAAACAATATACACATTATTCATACATACACACGCAATAAATAACGCGCCCGAGGCGATTCCACCGCGTACCAGCTCGATTTCAAAAAATGATTTTAGCCCCATAAGAAAAGTGAGCCAGTATTCTCCTGTGCATACTACTCATATGTTTTCTACATAAAAGTAGATAATAACTTACTTTGTATGTTTTCTAGGTTTTTCCTTAAAGCAGCAACTCTCCTGTTCGAATTAACAACTACAACAATAAATGTATACATATATTATTCAAATAATCCTTATGCCGCTACATACATTCGAAAATGTTCCCTACAACTTTATAAATGAAATATGTCTATGTATTTGATTCCTCAGAAAATATATATTGGTACAAAGAAAATGATAAAAGTACTTTTCAAAACGTTCATCAATACATCTACCGAGTAGGCGAAAACAATTTATTCTAAGTACTCTTCCTCAGTTAATGTATCCTAATTATAAATTGCTAACAAATGAGATCATCTCCGCGGTAGTTGGAGACAATTTCTTCTTTCTACAGAAATCTTACTTTGAAAAACATATCCTTAGACAATGTTCCAATATATTCTACAGCAGTAGATAACACTTTGATCTGTCTACAAAATACTACTTTGAAAACTAAATATGGTTGAAAACCCAGGAGCTCTCGCATCCAAAGCGAGAATCATACCCCTACACAATTGAGCTACCCTATTAGTTGATAATTCCATATCCTTATTATAAATTGGGAACAAATAAAATGAGAAAATGTAATTTACAGGACGCTTGTGAAAAGATCCCTATCTCCGCAGTAGGTGAAAAATATTTATTCTATCTACAGAAATCTTTCTTTGAAAAAAAAACAAAATATATATTTAGACGTAGCATGAGCAAAAATATTGTACTAATATTCCACTGCAAGAGATAACAATTTATTCTACCTATAGAAATATTACTTTGAAAAACGAAATATGGTTGAAAGCAACATGGTCAAAAATTTTCGGTAATCATCCAATATTAAGAGAAAACATAAATAGGTAGAAAACTTAAGCAGTTTTGAAATTGCATGGTTATCATAAAATTATGAAGGGATGAAGATTTTTGTTGCAAACTGGAGAATACACACAACAACAACAGCAATAAAAGAAACAATTCAAAATAATATTAACAAAATAATTAACTTACCTGATTATTTACTGCAGCAGCACTTTTCACAGAGAAAAAAGACTGTTTAGTTCAGAACCCTTTTCACTTCAAGTGAACACTTTGCAATGATTAAATTCGAAATTGCGTCTGCTTTTAAACCATTTCGCTCATCACATCAAGCTATTCCCTCACCCGCAGATTTTTAAGACAAGGTAATTTCCAAGCGGATTTGTATCTGAGAACTTGTTTCTTAGAGGAGAACCTTGACCACTCCTGCGATATAATTTTATGATTTGGATTTAATGCGAAATTTCAATGTAAAGTTGTTTCGCGTTATAGCTAGAGAATTTTACAGGGTGATAGTTACGCAGTACTTTGTATGATCTTGTATTTCAGAAATATATTTCGATAATTTCTAAATTATCACTATTTTTTGTGTTCAATTGAATTTGATAGTGAGAAGATATTTCACAATAAGTTAGAACCCCCACCAACTCGTTCCTATTAATTATTGTTGAATAAAAGAACTTGTTTATTTTAAATATTTTTATTTTCTCTAGCTAAAATCCTAGTTAACAATTCTTTCAGTTGTTCGTACAGCGTTAGATTCGGACATGGGATATTAAACAAATTTAAAGTAAACTTATTAGTTTCTACAAGAATATTTGAAAATTCATTATATTCGAAATACCTATCATTGTCAAAAAAAAAAATTCTGCCGTTTCTATACCGAAAAGCACTTCTAATATTTTCTGGTATACCACTAAAGTCTCTGCTTATATAACCATAATTTTTCCCTTCAAGATAACATTCATTAATTTCAGCATACATATTATTTGAAAAGAAAAAAATCGTTTGTCCTGTATAACTGGTAACCGTAGCAATGATTTCATCAGCTGGTATTGATAGTTTAAAATCGTTAATGCTTAGACTTTTCAGTAGTTTGGAATTCTCATCTGATATGTAGAATAATCTTTTCCTATCTCCAATCACAACTATTTCACCAGACGGTCTTTGATATATTGAAGTTATTTCAGTAACGTCTGCTGGTAGAAAATGGAGAGCTTTACGTAAATGTACGTCTTTCGATGTGATGTTTTTCGTTTCCATATCCATGACCCAGAGCCTATTTTTATAAATAAACTACAGATTGCTTCGTAAAACTAAAAACTGTAATTCCGAAACATCCACTTGACATAAATCTACTGTTTGTTCTTCAGAACCTTTTGATGTGGTAGTAGTAGTAGAAGTAGTTGGTTTTGTTGTAGCCTTTTGTGTGCTCGTAGGGATTTCATTAAACTATTTCTTTGATGTCTTTGAGGTGCCTTTGAACGTTACACGTTCTGGAATTTTTTTCGGTGTCTTTGGAGTGCTTTCAGGAATTTTTTTCGATCCATATAAAAATTTAATTGCTCGTATATCATCATTATCAAGTTCAGAGTTACCGTAAAATGCATACATCACTGATTTTTTATTATTAGTATGTTGAATACCAAATATATCTCCCAATTTATGTAGGAGAACAAAAACATACTTGTTTTATTAGCTGGAATCTCTTTATCCAATCCTAAATACCACGTCTCACTGCTGTCTAAACGAATCTCGCGACATGTATCATTATTTGGTAGATATGCATGTCCTAGCGCACCACCAGGACCGTCAAACATGTAATAACAATTACCTGCATCTTGACATCGTTGGTTGTTTGAATGTTGAAACTGACCATCTGATAAAGAAATCACTATGTCACAGACTTCGAAAGATTTTTCCGCTATAAATTTCATTTCTGAATTACCAAGTCGAAAGTACCATTTTAACTCTTTCTTTTGCCATTTTTGAGGAGCGATTTGAAAACTCAAAGGGAAATCAGGTAGGCCACAACGTGGTTTGCTCATTAGATTTAAAGTTTCTTCATTTGGAGTACCGTCTACTTTTAAATTATATAGTTCTTGAAAATTAATCAATCCCTCTTTTACGTCTGTTATAGCAGTTCCGTTATCACTTACAAATCCGTACGTCTTTAAAAAGTTTTCAATATTCACTTCACTCATTCCAATTGATATGGAATATTAATACGCTAAATAAAATCCTAGTAACATTATTTTTGGTTCTGATCTCTTTGAATGTTAAAATAAAACTGAACTTTGGGTGCTTCAACTGTATAATTTAAACCCTTAGATAAGCCATAACCATAAAATAATGTATAAGTGAACTAGTTTATTTGAAAACTATTCCAGGATAATAGTCTACCCTGTATTCTCATTATTAAAATATTCATAGTTAATTTAATACACCTCCATTAAAACGAAATCCTGCTTGCGATATAACCTTCATTATGATGCGAATATTATTGAACTTTAGAAATCAAGATATTTTCCTCGCCATATCAGTGCATGTGGTCTTCATATTTTTTACAAGTAAGAACTCGCAAAAATACGAATCGGGCTCGCCAGTTAGCCTTCGAGATGATATCAGTATCGTTGAACTCATGTATTACCCGCCAATGGGAGGCTCTTGCAGGTTATTCCGCCGGTAGAAAACCAGATATTTCTATCGAAATACCATCCGCCTTCGCGGAGAGGACCATGACATTTTTTTTTACTTGCAAAAATCCTCTGCGTCATTTTGTCGTGGGCGATACGAGTTTCGTTTAATTATGTGAACCACGTGCACCTATTGCGAATTTAATACACACATATGTTATTTTTCGAAATATCATTCGCCTTCGAGGAGAGGACCCTGACATTTTTTTTACTTGGAAAAATCCTCTGCGTCTGTTGCCCTAGGCGATACGAGTTTCGTTTAATTATCTGAACCACGTGCATCTATTGCGAATTTAATACACATATGTTATTTTAATACTCATCTGATATTATATTTATTAATTATTTTATCACCAATCTAGAACATTAGTAATTCACACAAACTACTAATATGTCAATCAAATATACATATCTATCAATCAAAGAACCTTCGTACCATTCTCACCGCATCAAAACACCGTTTTCAAATTTTGCAAAATTTTCCCTATAGAAAAGTGAGCCAGTATTCTCCTGTTGTATCTACTTACATATAGCATCATTTATTGACTACAGTATATGCAAATCATCATATGCAATTTGTTACTGCATCCGACTTATGACATCATTAATAATCGCTGTTAAATTATTTGGTTTTCCATTAAAATAGAAATCCTGATAAATCATAAGTTTTGTAAAAGCCACAACATTCACATCCCTGCCTAAATTTGGATTGGGCTCTTCAAAATTCAGTTCATCAGGTATTTCAAGTTGAATTATGCTTACCAATTTTTAACATATTGATATTACTCTTTGCAAAAAATTCAAAGAATTAAACAAGTAAAATGTTTATTTATAATTAAAATTATCGCTGAAATTATATAATTTTCGTAAATATATTCTTTGAAGAACCAGAAGGGTTATCATTATTTCACCCTTGTTGAATGATCAATGTGCTCCGTCCAGATAGTTGCTGTTATACAATATTCATACTTCTCCATAAAAATCGATTATTATAGTCTCTATATTCAGCAAATTAAGAAATTCTCTAAAGCCACTGTAAAAGTAATAGATGTCACTTTATCTTTTGGTAATGGGATTTGTTATCCATGTTGAAGAATAGCTTCGTAATTGTTTGACTTCACCATTACTCTATCATATTTCCAAAAAAATTGGAAAACTTGTAGTGTGCTATCAGAGAGTAATTGTTCTCTTGTAGTTGCTTTGTCAGAATTAAACCGTCTCGTTGAAAGACATCTTTTTCCGTAATAAACTGGGATGAATGTTCAATATTATATATTCCTCTCTCATTTCAACCATATAAGAAAATCTAAAGATAACTGTCGCCTCGTATTTATTAGCAACATTTTTTAATTAATGCAACATCGTAAATATAGCATTAAACTAAATATTAAGTCCAAATACCGTCTGATCACTATTACACAGCCAAACAACTATCACTTCTACAGGTTTGATTTCTAAAAACACGTCAAATCTAAAGACTCCATCAACAATTTTTTTTCTAAGTCATTTTATGCAAGCGAAAATTAAGGTTTTCATGTAAAAATAGTTTTTAACTTTACCTATAAAAATATGTAGTAAATTATTAAAGATGTTTTTGTAAGGTGTAACTAAATTAATTTTTTGATTGTATTTGATTATTTCTCTGATTCTACTATTTTATTATTAATTATATATAAACTAAATATTAAGTCCAAATACCGTCTGATGACCGTATTATAAAGCAAAACAACTATCACTTCTACAGGTTTGATTTCTAAAAACACGTCAAATCTAAAGACTCTAGCAACAAATTTTTGAAACCATTTTATGCAAAGGAAAATGAAGGAAAATGAAAGTTTTCCTGTATAAATATTTTCAACCTTTACCTATGAAATATATAATAAATTATTTCAAAGGCATGTGTTTTTGCAGGATGCAAGTAAATAATTTTATGCTTGTATTTGATTATTTCTTTGATTCTCTTATTTTACTTATATATTTGAAATTGAACACTGCTAATAATTCAGCTTCACTTACTATCATAAAAATATTATTCAATTTACCCGGTCTGTTGTTATACAATCAATATCAAGCATTAATTATTTGATTTAATCCATTGTTAAATGGTGAACTTTTTCTCGTAAAGATAAATAAATTCCATTATATTGTTAATCGCAACTTCTTCCGGGAGTTATATTATTAATAACCAAAGAAAATACATTTTATTTTCCCATGCATATATGCAGAGTAAATTAATTTGAGATTTGGATGGTGGTTGATTCCCGGGTATTTTGTCACACTATTTGGTGGTGTTTCGGTATGAAAAATAAAATATTATAATCGTCATTTATTAAGTAAATTAATTGGAGAATTGAATTATATTTAATTCACGAGTATTTTGTTGCAATATTTGATAGTGGTGCAAATTAAACTGGTGACTAAATAAATTATTTCGAAGAGGATCTGTGTTGGAAAAAATATGTGGGTATCTATAATTAAGCATTGTTTAAATATATATTTTTATTTAATTGATATTGTGCATTCAACATTAACGTTGTTATAAGTCCAATCATTTACAAGAATAACATAGAAAATTTAGCGTAGAATAAGGAAATTCCTGGATAAGTTTTCAGCTAATATGGCTCCCATTCCCATCAATTTTCTCAACATTCCAACTTTTTATCATTCTAACAATCAGTTGCTGCTAACTTATTAAGCTAAATAAATTAATTGGAGAATTGGATGATATTTAATTCACGGATATTTTGTTTAAATATTTAATAGTGGGTCCCTATGCAAATTATACTGGTGGCTAAATAAATTATTTCGAAGAGGATCTATGTTGGAAAAAAATCTAGGATTGTATAATTAAACATTTTTTAAATATAAATTTTTATTTAATTGATATTGTGCATTCAAAATTAATGTTGTTATAATTCCAATCATGTACAAGAATAATACAGAAAGTTTAGCGTAGAATATGGAAATTTCTGTGGTTGCATATATTTAATATATTAATCCCGTGCAATTTGCTATAAGTTTTCAGCTAATACGAGTCTCATTCCCAACAATTGTTTCAACATTCCAACTTTTTATCATTCCGGTAATGCTGCCGACTACCCTCTAGTCTTCAGATATCTCCATTCAAACATCCTGCATTCCTGTTTCTAGCATTCCTGTTCCGTTTCCAACATACTCGTTTCCAACATTCCTGATCCAACTTCCTGTCATTTCTATCATTTGTAGCGTCCCTGTTCCAATGAATATCCACGGTATTCCCAACGGTATTATTTTTTTATATCTTACTTATTTTGTACAAATTAGCAAAGTGAAATTCTATCACACCCTCTTTTTTCAACGGTTCAAAATCAGTCACATTTTTTTCTAAATCATTCCTTCACACATCATCTACACATTCATTTTTTACAATCACCAACACACATTATATTTTCAATGCAAAACCACATCTACATATCGGTTCTCAGCGATATTTTATAACATCATTTCCGTGTTAAGTTTCTGCGTTTAACACCATAATTCCAATGTTTCTTACAAATTATTTAATTTTTATATCACACTGTGTGTATCTATAAGACAACATCCGGTCGCTGTGGTTTTGTTCGAATTCTATTGTTATTGCCTTCGCAGAAATATATTATATAATATCATTACCAAATATTTTTTTGGTTAAAATCTCCGAATGTCTATATTAAGAGATTTACCGCTCGGACTCGGGGGTTCGCGTGGCCTTCCGACGGCGCATCCCTACGTTCTCGCTGCCATGTCAAATCTATTACTTTACGGTAGATTTTTATATCCAGACTGTTCCCAGTTGCTATCGCTATCGTTCCCAACCGAAGCAATGACCACCCTGCACCTCGACCACCGCTCCCGATCCCAACGACGCCCGACGAAATCCGACAGGCGAGCTTGACCACGCAAACCACCCGAAGCAGCGAAGTGGGAGTGGACAGGGTAAATTTGGTTCAATTTCGGTGTTTTGGGACCTTAAATTCTCTTATGGGAAATTACATGTATTTTTGGTCGATTTTGTGCTGGTACAGGTATAGCTTATCTACTCATATAGAGATTTGGTGATACCTCTTTTTACTGAATGTGGCTGATTAGAGTAAAAGTTGAGATACCTGTTAATGTGAGTCGGTTTTCTGTAAACTTCTGTTTCAAATGTCGACTGTGTTTTTGTTGTTAAAATGTCCAAGAAAGGTAATTTGTTATTCTGTTCAAGTTCTAGTGTAAACTGAATAGTTTGTTCTTTGTTGTTTATGTCATTAAGAAATTCAGGTAAGTCTTCAAGATTATATTCCCAAATAACTAATATGACATCTACATAACGCAACCAAACCAAAGGTCTTATCTGTTTTGAGCAAATTGTTTGTTCTTCAAATTTTTCCATAAAAATGTTGCTTAAAGCAGGAGACAGACAGGAACCCAGTGCCATGCCAAAATCTTGTGCGGACATTTGGTGTCAATGGAATGTTGGGTTTATGAACTTCTATAGAAAACAAAATATACCGCTTAATTTACAATCACAAACATGAATTTACAGAACAAGAACTTAAGTATCTGACTTCACACTATTCGAAACCGCCACTTTTCTATGGGTTACTTAAAATTGTCAGCTCTATAAATTCTTCATGCAGTGGACTCTCAAAATTTATTTTAAAAATTATTTCTCCACTTACTGGTAACTCTAACTTTCACCTTAAAAACAGCGCACAGTTCTTAGAAAAATTGTCATATGTACAATACAAAAACACTTTCACACTAGCAAGTTTTGACATTGTAAATCTATACCATAATGTTAGTATCACAAAAACACTTCCCATAGTAAAAGAACGATTAGAAAATGATTTTTTAGTAAATCAACGTACACAATTGTCTATTAATACAATAATGGAACTACTAACATTTAACTAACTTGACGATGACATCTACCAACAAGATTTTGGCCTAGCACTAGGTTCCTGCCTGTCTCCTGCTTTAAGCAACATTTTTATGGAAAAATTTGAAGAACAACAAATTTGCTCAAAACAGATAAGACCTTTGGTTTGGTTGCGTTATGTAGATGTCATATTAGTTATTTGGGAATATATTCTCGAAGACTTACCTGAATTACTTAACGACATAAACAACAAAGAACAAACTATTCAGTTTACACTACACGTGAACAGAATGACAAATTACCTTTCTTGGACATTTTAACAATAAAAGCACAGTCGACATTTGAAACAGAAGTTTACAGAAAACCGACTCACATTAATAGGTATCTCAACTTTTACTCTAATCAACCACATTCAGTAAAAGGAGGTATCACCAAATCTCTATCTGACAGAGCAAAAACCAACTGTTCTAACACCGATAAATTTAATGAAGAAAAAACGTTTATAAAAAATGTGTTCTCTGCCAAGAATTACCCTGAAGAATTTATTAATAAAGAGTTATACAAAATCAAATACCAAACGATCGCTACCAAACTTCACAAAACAACACTGTCTCCCAAGATAATCACCTTATACAATAACTATACTATACATACAGGGTCTCTCAGAAAGACTAAAAAGAGTAGGTCACAGATAAAATATTAAAACATCATTTAAAACAAGAGATAGGTACACTAAAATCAGTTATATCACAAACAAAACCAAAAAAACACCCCAACCCTAAATACAGAAAATTGCACTTATAAAATTCCTTGTGAATGTAATAAATTTTATACCGGAGAAACCTCTAGACCTCTAAATGTTCGCATAAACCAACAGAAAAATTTCGTTAAAAAACGACAGTTTGAAAATGCAAAATGTGTGAACATGCTTGGTAATAAAATACAATTTCAAAATTCAGTTATATGACACAAAGAAGAACACAACACGAAACGAAAACTAAAAGTGTCTGCTTTAATTTTGTTTAATAAAAACAATTGTTGAAGTTGCCGATGATTAAGGAAGAAATTGCTAATGGTCATATCCTTGTGAACAACAATAGTTCATAAGGTTTTTCCTTATGATTTTAATGGTATCAGTGAATCAACAAAATTCTTCCATTCCATTTTTGGCGAATGCACTATTTCATAGAAAGTCGCACCGAGGAGCGCCAAATAAAATTTTTAAGATCACCCCTTTCTAATTTTCCCAATTTGAAAGGAACTTTAATATTACATCACCTTTAGAAGTTTCTGTGCTACCCTGTATATTATCAAATTAAATTGTCTTAGTTACTTCATGAGTCAAATACAAATGTCAAACATTTTAATTTTAAATTTTAGAATTGTGCCTTTTTTCATAGTTTCTTTGCCATTGACAACAGAGTCTGACCTAGACCCCGAAACGTTTGGAAATATATAATATCGTGAATTGTAGTGTTATTTCCCAAAAAAGTGCTTGAACATTGACAAACTATGCCACAAGTATCCTTCAGGAAACAATTATCAATCAAAGTTATGCAAACGCTGGATAGTCCAATAGCAGCCTACTAATAACATTGAGTGGTGCTTTTAACAGTTATTCACAAATAAAATTATTTGTATTTTGTATCTGGATAAGCCAATAGAAACCTACTGTTATAATTGTGTTTTACTTGCGGTAATACAGATAAAAACTCAATTTCAATTTAACCTCTAGATGGAAAAAAATCCCGTAGATTTCAATAAAAAAATGTATTAGAACATTGTTTTTGTTTAGATATTATTAGAACACACGTTTTTGTCGCTGATAATCCATAAATATATATATATATATATATATATATATATATTATATATATATATATAGTTATTAAGTTTTCGCTGGCACTAAATGTGTTAGATGGTTTCCGGGAATTCATGGGCGTAGTTGAGAACTGATCCCTGCCGGGATCGATGGTAAAATGACGACGTTTCGGCAGAGTCCGATCTGCCCTCTTCAGATCGGTTCGCATAATTTTCGTAGCCTTCTGCTTTCGCTTCTAGTTACTCGAATACTCACTCGAATATTACAGAGAAGCACGGTAATTCTAAACAGATTACAATAGAAACAGATACGATCCCATGAGTTACGTGCAAACATAAATCCATATGATTACGTGGTACATTAAAGTCCCTTTAATTCCAATAAAGAAAACTCGCTATATTGAATTAGCAGATAGATTCCGTTAAATTAGCTGTCTTTTGTTTCTCTTAGGAAATAAGCACCGTAATTCTAAACAGACCACAATAGAAACAGATACAATCTCATAGGTTACGTGCATACAGAAATCCATACGATTAAGGGGTACATTAAAATCCAATTAATTCCAATAAAGAAAACTCGCTATATTGGACTGGCAGACAGATTCCGATAAATTAGCGGTCTTTCTTTTCTATTAGTAAATACGCATAAGCACCGTAATTCTAAACAGACTACAATAGAAACAGATACGGTCCCATAGGTTACGTGCATACAGAAATCCATACGATTACGCGGTACATTAAAATACCATTAATTCCAATAAAGAAAACTCGCTATATTGGACTGGCAGATAGATTATCCCATAAATTAGGGTTTTTTCTCTTCTATTAGTAAATACGCATAAGCACCGTAATTCTAAACAGACTACAATAGAAACAGAAACGATCCCATACGTTATGTGCATACAGAAATCCCTAAGATTACGGGGTACATTAAAATCTCATTAATTCCAATAAAGAAAACTCGATATATTGGACTGGCAGATAGATTCCGATAAATTAGCGGTCTTTCTTTTCTATTAGTAAATACGCACAAGCACCGTAATTCTAAACAGACTACAATAGAAACAGATACGATCCCATAGGTTACGTGCATACAGAAATCCATATGATTACGGGGTACATTAAAGTCCCTTTAATTCCAATAAAGAAAACTCGCTATATTGAATTGGCAGATAGATTCCGTTAAATTAGCTGTCTTTTGTTTCTCTTAGGATATAAGCACCGTAATTCTAAACAGACCACAATAGAAACAGATACAATCTCATAGGTTACGTGCATACAGAAATCCATACGATTAAGGGGTACATTAAAATCCAATTAATTCCAATAAAGAAAACTCGCTATATTGGACTGGCAGACAGATTCCGATAAATTAGCAGTCTTTTTTTTCTATTAGTAAATACGCATAAGCACCGTAATTCTAAACAGACTACAATAGAAACAGATATGACCCCATAGGTTACGTGCATACAGAAATCCATACGATTACGCAGTACATTAAAATCCCATTAATTCCAATAAAGAAAACTCGCTATATTGGACTGGCAGATAGATTATCCCATAAATTTGGGGTTTTTCTTTTCTATTAGTAAATACGCATAAGCACCGTAATTCTAAACAGACTACAATAGAAGCAGAAAAGATCCCATGGGTTACGTGCATACAGAAATCCCTACGATTACGGGGTACATTAAAATCCCATTAATTCCAATAAAGAAAACTCGCTATATTGGACTGGCAGATAGATTCCGATAAATTAGCGGTCTTTCTTTTCTATTAGTAAATACGCACAAGCACCGTATTTCTAAACAGACTACAATAGAAACAGATACGATCCCATAGGTTACGTGTATACAGAAATCCATACGATTACGCGGTACATTAAAATCCCATTAATTCCAATAAAAAAAACTCGCAATATTGGACTGGCAGATAGATTATCCAATAAATTAGCGGTTTTTCTTTTCTATTAGTAAATACGCATAAGCACCGTAATTCTAAACAGACTACAATAGAAACAGATACGATCCTATAGGTTACGTGCATACAGAAATCCATACGATTACGGGGTACATTAAAATCCAATTAATTCCAATAAAGAAAACTCGCTTTATTGGACTGGCAGATAGATTCCGATAAATTAGCGTTTTTTCTTTTCTATTAGTAAATATGCATAAGCACCGTAATTCTAACAGACTACAATAGAAACAGATACGATCCCATAGGTTACGTGCATACAGAAATTTATACGATTACGGGGTACATTAAAAATCCCACTAATTCCAATAAAGAAAATTCGCTATATTAGACAGGCAGATAGATTCCGATAAATTAAGGGGTCTTTCTTTTCTATTAGTAAATACGCATAAGCACCGGAATTCTAAACAGACTACAATAGAAACAGATACGATCCCATAGATTACGTGCATACAGAAATCCATACGATTACGGAGTACATTAAAATCCCATCAATTCCAATAAAGAAAGCTCGCTATATTGGACTGGCAGACAGATTCCGATAAATTAGCAGTAGATAAGCTATACAGGTTCTAGCCCAAATTCGACCAAAAATACATGTAATTTCCCATAAGAGAATTTAAGGTCGCAAAACCACGAAATTGAACCAAATTTACCCCCTCCACTCCCACTTTACTGGTTCTTCGGGCTGTGTCGGATCGTTGGGATCGGGGCGCGTCATCGGGCGTCGTCGTGTGCAGTTGGTTGGGAACCGTGACGTCATTAACGGTCAGTCGGGGTACCTCATCGTCTTAACGGTACATCAGGATCGGGGGCGGGAGGTCAGCGAAAGGCAAGCGCTGGTTAGGAGTATTGGGGGTGGCAGGGAACGCGGGCGGGCACAATGGCAAGAAAGCGAAGGAATCAAATGTCGTTAAATACAATGTTAATACAATGTTATTGAATAGAACAGGATTCTGTACAATCGTCGTGTTTGTAATATGAACACTGATTAAGTATGCGCGAGAGTGGTAACTCGTTCGAGTCTCTGCTTTCGTCGGAACCGTGATCCCAGAGTCCGGGCGTTAAATCTGTTATTGTAGAGAATTCGGCGTTTTTAAGCAAAAAACTGCTTAGCCCAAAATTCCCAAATATTTAGGAACACATTTGTTAATATAATTAAAATAATAAAATAATTCAAATTCAAGGAAGGCAATAACAAAAGATAAACGAAGCCACAATGGTGCACCGCTAAACAAGCGAAACTCGAGCACTGAATCAAAGTGCGGTGGCGATATAAATTCTAAAGAGGGAAATTGGTAATTAAAAAAGTAGATGCGGTTTTCATTGAAAAGATAATGGTAGCTAATAATGTAAAAATAAATACGTAAATGAGGAATGATAATTGCGACTTGAATCGAAGTAGGACCTTACAAAGGGTAGAAATGGTCGAATGGTTGGTACAGAACTGATACAAAGGGTAGAAATGCAACAAATGTTAAAAATGACTTGTACGGGAACGTTGCAAATGACTGAAAACAGCACAAATGTTAGAAACGGCCTGTAGAAACGACTGGAACCGTTAGAAATGATTGAATGGTTGAAGTAGAAACGTTATAACAGGAGCAAGAATGCTTCAAATGGTCGAATGGTTGGTACAGAACTGATACAAAGGGTAGAAATGGTAGAATCGTTGTAGAAGAATCACTACAAATGTTAGAAATGGTACAAATGGTAGAAAGGTTATAACAGGAACAAATGGTTAGAACCTTTGCAACTGATTGAATAGTTGAAGTAGAACCATACAAAGGGTAGAAATGGTCGAATGGTTGGTACAGAACTGATACAAAGGGTAGAAATGCAACAAATGTTGAAAATGACTGGTACAGGAACGTTGCAGATGACTAAAAGCAGCACAAATGTTAGAAACGGACGGAAAGGGCTGTTAGAAATGATTGAAAGGTTGAAGTAGGACCTTACAAAGGGTAGAAATTGTTTGAAACAAATCCGTTGCATAAGGTAGAGACCAGGAATGTTGGAAAAGGGATAGTTGGAAATGTAATGACGGAAATAAATATATAACTTTTTCTAAGCCAGAGGTAGGAACAAACAAATATTTTCTAAGACTCAAAGAGTATTCACGGGTTCATAAAACTTTTTTCTAGGTGCACAAAACTTTAGCCATCAAAGAGAAAACATCAGTCGTTTGCTACTACAAACATATAACTTTTTCTAAGACAGAGGTCGGAACAAAAAAATCTTTTCTAAGACAGACACTCAAAACTTTATCATCAATCGGTTATTAGTTATAAGCTTTTTCTAAGAGAAAGCCATCATGACAAGCCCATAAATGTTTCTCCCAACAATACTTAGCCATAAATGTTTTAGGTTGTGTATAGTGTTGTCTTGGTCTTATAACTTTAACATCAAAATTACTGTACTTAGGGATGAAGAGAAAACAAGAAAAATAGATCGTTTTTTGCTACTCACTATAAATGTTTCTTCTAACGAATTATTGATATGAGAGTAAAATGTACAAAATATTCCTATTCTTGAAACTGTTGAATCTAAATTGGCCCGTCAAACAAATGACAACTGTCTTTAAGTGGGAAAAGCTTAAAAATGTTTACTTATATATCTCAAATTATGTTGTTGATGAAATTACTTAACTTCGTCGATATTCAAATTCTAAGTTTGAAATAATTATTAAAAAACAGCTTTAACAAGATGTGAGAGAGGAACCTAATTTCCAGAAAAAGCTTATTATTCTCAAGCATAGATAACAACGGCCTATGTTTATTAAAAGTAAAAATTTAACAAACAAGGTAATGCATATGAACAGTTTGCTACTAGAAATATTTCATTAAGTTAAATATAAAAATATTATTGACTGCTCAGGGGAACAAAAGTCCTAGGACTTTTACAGCTGTTTTCATTTGAAAAATAACGATTTGTAACACTTGACAAATTTGAATAAGTTATTATAGAAAAAAGATCGACATGTTGAAATTCGACTCTATTGCAGTGGTATAGAACTTAGGAATCTCTTACCTTACAATAATATTGAAGAGCAGGATTCTAAATATTGTCAACCAAATGAACCTTTCGAGGAATCCAGTCACAAGGGGCCTCCACAAACCGTTCAAAGTTGTCACTGGAGAACTTTATTACGTACAGTTGCAACCAAAGCAAAAAACCAACGGTAGTGGCAAAAAAGACATCACAGGGATTCGAACACACTGATGGCTCATCATCATATATCACGGAATGTTTCTCCCAACGAATTGTTGATTTGATAGTAAAATATACAAAGTTCTCATATTCTTGAAACAGCTGAATCTAAATAGGCCTGTCAAATAAATCTTTTCTAAGAGAGGTACTCAAAAACTTTAGTATTAAAATTAATTTGAGTACTTAGCCATAAACTTTTTCTAAGAGAAAACAACCAAGAAAAATAGGTCGGTTTTTGCTACTCACTATAAATGTTTCTCCCAACGAATTGTTGATATAAGAGTAAAATGTAAATCTTTTCTAAGATAGGTACTCAAAAATTTTAGTATTAAAACTAATTTCAGTACTTAGTGATGAATGTCGGAAAAGTGTTAGATAGTTGGCTATGTGATGACTGCAATAAAGATCCATTATATAACTTGTTCTAAGACAGAGCCGAGACAAACAAATCGTTTCTAAGACAGGTACTTTTAGCTTTAAGATAAAAACTAATTTCAGCACATAGTTATAAACTTTTTTCAAAGACAGGTACTCAAAAACTTTAGTATTAAAATTAATTTTAGTACTTAGCCATAAACTTTTTCTAAGAGAAAACAAGAAACATCAACCGTTTGCTGCTACTCACTATAAATCTAAAAATCTGTAACGCTTGACAAACTCAATAAGTTATTATAGAAAAAAGACCGAAGCTCATACTTACACTCCTGAGAATTTGTTACTGTCACAAACATTCAAAAGTTTCTAAACGGAGCCACAACAAAATTCGTAGCATCAAATTAACATACAGAATTTTCAGATAATTATATGCGTATTAAATAATCTATTGTGAATGCATGACTTAATGGTTGAGATTTTTTCATTATTTATCATTGCTGAATATTCAAAATATTTAGTTCAAAAGGCAGCCATTCAACAACGCACACAGACAGCAACACACCACCGAAAAAGAAAATTATTTAAAAGAAATGTTGTAAAATACTGAGTAGAAATTCTTGTTAAATAGAAATTAATCATTCAAATATTCTAAAAATATACGATGTTTATGCTTTATTTGATATCTGTGTCACTATCGAGGCATTCATTGCGGTTTTGTTAAACTTGAGTGAAGATGTTAGCGAATGTTATAATTTATCAAAACAGAAGTATCCATTAGAAATGAATTTATTTGTATCTTAGAGTTTCAATCAATCAGTCATTTGAAATACTGTAAGGGTGTTTGATGTAACAACATTGTTCTTCCAATAACACTTTGATTTTAATTACATTACTGTTGGTAGAAAGAGTTGAAAATCTAAACAATGAAATAAAAGTCATAAGGTTAAATATTTTTTTGTTTTAAATCATGTAGATATAGAATTGAACATGGAGGGTCTTTCACATTCAAGTGTCGTTTCACCTTGATGGAGTTAAGCTTCATTTAACAGGCCAGAAAATTTTAGTCAAGAATGAGTGGACTTCGTTGTGCAACAGACAAAAGCCATTAAACCAATTTCAATGTGAATAACACGAATTTGTTTGTAAAAGTGTTAGATAATAGAAAGCACATTCCTTTGCACGAATGTATACAGTAACCAACCAATGATGAACATCATAGAAAAAGGGGAGAAGTTCGGTCGATCCTAACCTACCCTAACCTCAAGTCGTTCAATTGATCCTAACCTAACCTCAGTTGATAGCATCTAAGCGCCAGTTGAAACCAAAGAGTAGGGCTCCTAACCTCAAGTAAACACTTTCGTACGACTGGCGCCTGGATGATCCCTCACATGGATCATGACTTACATCCCAAAACTAACCCATCCTCATGTCATTCGATCCAACCTAATCTAACCTCGAGTTGATATCGTCTAACCGTAAGTTGAAACCTAATGTTCCCTATACATGTTATGTTTCTTGTTATTTGATGTAAAGGTACGAATTATGAAAAAGGCAGGGAAAGCACAGGGGAGGAGGTCCTGTTTGAATGGCCTCCTCCTCTTTTTCTATGACGTCATACTTATCTATTGTCTGTTGTGATAGTAAAACAATGTATTGTATCTAAATTTTATTTCAATCAAAGCAACGTATAATATATTATGATATACCAGCACGAATTTCAAAGGCATTTATGCTTATTTCCAAAGAAACCCCTATAACCTACCTTTTGTTAAAATTCTTCGAGGGAATTTGTAATTGGATCCTTTAAGTCATTATCAAACCATTGTTCCATGTCTGTTCCCTGCTCAATAATTTCATTTTTAGTATTCTTCTTCTTCCAAGGGTGTCCCTCTCGGGGCGGGGGGTTGGCTTCGATCTCGCGATCTTATTAGCCAGCTACAAGTGTTTAACCATAAAAAATGATAAAGATTTCTATGATTATTTTTTCACTGGAAATACCATAATAACTGGAATGTCCTTCGTAATGAAAAATATCAATATTCTTCCAGATTTGTCAAAAGAAAATATGAAAACTAAATATGACTCTTTTTGCCAAAAATACCACAACTGAAATGTTCTTCGTAATGAAATAAATCAATAATCCACCGAAATTGTCAAAAGAGATTATGATTGCTTAGATTATTAACGAAACTATATTTACAAAGCGAGGTGGCCTTGTACTTCCGGCACTATCAGTATTACTAACACATATAATCACTGCCAGAGCGTCTTTTCACTTTAAATAAGTGTCTGTAAGTAGATGAAGATGTTCTTGATGAAATCAATTCGGTCGACGGTAACCAAACCTCATAACTTCCCCTTAAAATTAACTTAACCCTAGGACGCACACACACACGACCGGCCTTACCATCTTGCACGGAAGTCATCATTTTTAGTATTAAAATATTTATGACTCTTAGTATTCACTTTAAGGATAAGTATTTTCTTTAAAATGTTACTAATTCTGAACTTGAACATAATTGGAGCATAGTCCAGAAACATCAATATATTTTTATGTGATTTGTTAGTTATGATCTCAGTTCTAACAAGGTTTTGAATTTTATTATTTAAACCCATTGCAATTTTTGACTGTTTTAGCAAAGTCCGAAAAGGTTTTAAATGACTAACAATGTTTTGTACTTTTTCAATGTTCCCACACACAAATTTCCATAGCAAATAGCTCAATTACAAAGGCATATGTTTTCTGATGTTTCTAAGCCCTCCGGTATTTCAGCAGAGATAAAAGAGTTGCCTAGCTCCAACAAGGCTTATTTACGTTTTTAACATACTTGTGGCTTGCGACACCAATTGAATTAAAGACATTTTTGATGAATCTCCACCACTGTAGTTTTTTTTTATTTTAAGGAGTCTGGTTTCTTGATGGTTCTAGATTGAATTGTCCGTTCTAAAGAACAGGTCTTAAGTTTTATATAAAAGCATTAGACATTTTTCAATGTATAACTAGCAAATATTTCAAAGTTCTTGCTGTAAATTGTACAAAAACATGTACATGTATGTACATCGAAGCTACGTTCAGTTGCTGGCAGGAAAGAGATAGATGGACAAAGCCCTTTGACTCCAAATCTTTAAAATGTATGTGCTGTCAAACAGAATTATCTATCACTGTATAGGTTTCCAAGATAGTTTTGTTTCATTCCGTCTCTTCATATGTCACCTACATAGGTCTGGGCGAGAAATTTTAATGACTCTGCTTAACTTTCTGCAAAGAATTATTATAATAATAAAGTTACTAACATGGCTGGTTTTGTAAGTGTTATAGAAAGACTTCATTTGAGAAATAGTGAGACATCATATTCCTTATACAGGTTATGTTTCTAGTTATTTGATGGAAAGGTTGACTTATGAGGCCACAGAAAAAAAGGTTGGAGATCCTGACGGATTAGCCATATTTCCTTAGATCTCGAAAAATTAAGGCTTTGACCTTAAGTGGTAAATGCTTCGTATGTTATGATACAAAAGCAGACATATGAGTTACATATACTAATGGTTAGCAGGTGGTCTGCTAATACCAGCCAATGAGAGTGCCGCTTATTACATCACAGAAATTGATACTCATGGGCAATGTTGTTCAACAGCACATTTTTGATTCAATATAGATGTGCCTGGAGTAAACTTTTCAATATCATACAATATGTTTATAAACTTATGGATTATGTTTCCGTTATTTGGTGTAATGGAGATCGATACGGCCCAATAATTATAATTTGATAACACCAGGGGCCTGTTTCATAATCAACTTGTAACTTGTAGTTTTGTAATTTGTAGAATTAAACGTCAAAATTATTGTACAAGTGACAACTTGTAAAATCAAAAATATTAGTATTCGAAATGTGCACGAGAGTAGCACAGAACACAGTTCATGTAAAAAAATAGAGAGTAGCGCCACCTAACATGCGCAACTATTGGCGAATATGTCAAACGTTTATACAAAGACAATAAATAATAAATAATGTTTTTAGGTGAAGTTGAAATTGCTACATAGAAAAACGGAACCATGAACATATATCTCTGATATATGGATACTGTTGCATCATTTTTTGTTTGGAAATTCCTAAAATTTCACTGCTGGAACCCACGCTGCAATGTGTTGCCCATAACCAAATCCCGGATAAAACATGTTTTACAGTGATGTGCATTTTTACAAAGTAACTGTCCGTAAAGATGCTTTTTTCTATCCGACATTTTCTGCAGACGAAACTATGGTTTAAGGGCTTCCCTTTGTGATTGCATAAACTCATGTATCTCTTACACGTGTCTTTCTTACACCGTAGGTTGCGCCTCAAAAGGTTAGCATTTTCTTTTATTACACTGTCCTCTCGGAGAAACAGCTTAATAATATCCTCTAAACAATTCACTTCCATTACTACACTCTTACACTGCTCAAAATGTCTCTCAAAAAAATAACCACTAACTTGCCGTTAATGCACACAAATAAATACTATGACCTACGACTACAAACTGCATTGACAATATGCTGTTACTCATGCGGTCAACCAATCCGATGAAAGAATTTAAAGCTTGCGCATGCGGGTTGTGCACAGTGTGTTTTATGGCAAAATTAATGCGCGTTAGCATATAAATCCAATTTCATAATTAATTTTTTCCGTTAATTTTTAATTTCCTCAATTTTTATATGTTGCAATATGCTTCTTAAACCACACTTTCTCAATATTTCTATAGAAAATTTTAAATATTGTGTCGCACTTTTCTCATCCCTACCCACAAATTTAAAGGTAAGTAATCTCATAACTTTAAATCTAATGAAGCACACATTAGTATTGGTAAATTTTACATCTTAATTTATTTATTACAGATTATAATGATTCTTGTGTTGTCACTGGAATAAAATGCAGCTGTGTTTATAACCAGAGGCAAATGCATGTTGCTGCTTTAATATGTGTTTCAAAAATAAGCAATGAACAACAATAAGTAACATTCATTAGTAAAATATTCAAAAAAGAAATTCAAGCAAGATGTTTTCATCAGTATCCAAGACTGAATCTTGTCAAAGATGATCAATAGCTCATAATGAATTATTCTAAGAGTCTTGGAACAAGTATTAGAGGCAGACACAAGATTTAAGTTTAATTGCAGAAGTAATACCTGAAATGTTTAAAAAATGAATTACATTTGCATGTTAATAACATATCCCTCTGTTTATTTTAGATTTTCTTGGGAATAATACCACATCAGAGTTCAAACTTGTGTATATATATTTTTTTTTGAACTCTGATGTGGTATTATTCCCAAGAAAATCTAAAATAAACTAGAAGATGCCACAAATAACATTCAGAAAACAATATCCCTCTGTCTCCAGTCATTTTTTACTTTGTGGCTTTATATTTAAATTTCAAAAAAAAGTTGAATATGTTTCTTTTTGATAGAGTATTTTATTTGAATAGCAATCTGTTATCAATGTAAAGCAGTTCAGAATGAAGTTAGGCATAGCATTGGGAATCTGCTTTGTGTTTGGTTGTGCATATTTAAAATAAGTGTGTATTTAAAACTTTTAACCACATTTGTAATATATTTATTTTCTTAGAAAATCTGATTTTTTTATATTTTCATTCAAACCAATGTAAAAAATAAATATATACTTGAATTTTCTGCACAATGTGAATGGCATGAGCTTAAATGTATGTTACTGGAAACCTTTGTATAACTATTTAATTAATTTAAGCAAGTATCTTGAATATCTTCAAAACATTTTGAAGGCAGAATGAAACTGATGAAAGCAGTAAAACATTATGAATATCATGAAAAATTTTTGTTTCATAACTGATGAAAATATTAAACAACTTTAAGGTAATAACTACTGTTTCTTTAATTACGAACCCAAAGACATGTTGCAATTCTTACAAGCCAAATTCTCCCAAAAAATGTGATAAAACTAAAACAGAATGTCAAGTATTCTCTGATAAATATCTGGAGTATTTAGCAAATGGTTTGATTATCACGAAAACATCAGGTTCTGACATATACAAAAATAAAAGTACATTTCATTTGATTAATGGGACAGTAAGTTTACAAGAACATATATGAGCAAAATACTTTTATCATATACCAAAAATTATTTAAAAATGCAAGAAGTGTGAAAAAATGTGTGACAATCACAGTAATATCCCATTTCCATGAGCAATACAATTTCTTGTTCATTTTGTGTAATACCATTGACAACAGGGTCTGATTTAGACCTTGAAACGTTTGGACTTTTGAAATATACAGACTTTCAAGTTCATGTGGTGTTATTCCCAAATAACTCAGAAAAAATAAAAACATGAGATGCCACAATTTTCATCCAGAAAACAACAACATCGTTCTCATAATATGGTTTTAGACTTTCTCCTAGTGTCTAATCACTTTGTTATAATTAAAATTCACTTTGGATTAGGTATAAAAAAATCAAACATGCAAATCTATTTCATCTTTTAAACATTTCAGGAATTACTTCTGCAATTAAACTTAAATCTTGTGTCTGCCTCTAATACTTGTATTAAGACTCTTGGAATAATTCAATACGAGTTATTGATCATCTTTGACAAGATTCAGTCTTGGACACCGATGAAAACATCTTGAATGAACTTCATTTTGAATATTTGACAAACGAATTTTACTCATTGTTGTTCATTGCTTATTTTTGAAAGACATATTAATGCAGCAACATGCATTTGCCTCTGGTTATAAACACCGCTGCATTTTACCAACGAATATAGAACCTTATAGAAGGACACGCCTTAAGAAAAATATGTCCCTTGTTTACATGTTAGTATGTTACCCACGCGATAGGGGCGCTGGTATTTCAGTTGATGTGTCTTGTACCTATACTATTATAAAATTGTAAGTTTGTCTGTTTGTTTGTTTGTTTGTTCGGGCATCAAGTAAGAACTACTGAACTGATTTTACTGAATCTTTTTTTGTTGCAAACCCTATAGTTTGACTTAAAATCTGGTAGACATTTTATTTCTTCTACCATGTTGGGTAATTCAATAACTCAATTGGCTCCACCAGACGCACAAAATATAAGATACTGGCATCAGCTTAGCTTTTATTGCAAATTCGGAATATGACAATGCAACATGTTTCGTTTTAACAAAAATCAACTGATATAACGAGCGTAATTTTACAGGGTGTTCTGTATAAAGGAAACTTAGAGCGGAGTAGAATTAAATGTATTTAAAAAATCTAAAAAAAATCTATTTGGTGTCCTATGAGCAGCTGCATATATACAATGTGGCTGAAATAAGACAGAATGGAATTAGTTATTCAAGGTGGTCTAAAAAAGTTATATTGAGTGGGCCATAAACAGTTCCATATACCAAGTGGTTGAAAAAGCGTAGAATATTTATAGTTTGGATAAAAAATGTGTTATGTAAGCAGTTAGGATCTTTGAATTATGTTCATCAGATATTATAGTTATGAAATGGGCTGAAGAAATGTTAGAAGCAGTTGTTTATACAGGGTGTTTGAAATATAAGATGGGGTGGAATAATAGTTTATGATGTGATTAAAAACTTGTTTTATATCCACAAGCAGTTGCATATATAGAATGGGTGAAATATATGTCGTGGAGTATAATTACAGCTATACAGGTGGGTTTGAAAAATAAGTAATGTTATGATCTACAAGCTGTTCCATTTACTGCATGGTTCAAATATAGGGTGAGGTACGATTCTATGGATACAGGGTGGCAAATAAGTAGTTGCATATAGAAGTTTGTTGAAATATAGGGTGGAGTAGAATTGTAATTATACAGGGTGGGTAAAAAATGCTAGAAAAATTTTGATATATAGCAGTTGCATACATGGAGTACGTGTAGTAAAGTTATAGTTATACAGTGTGATTCAAACAAGGTTAGAAAAACTTGTAAATGAATAGTGGTTTAAATGAAGTGTGGGGAGAAATTATACTTTATAATGTCTTTGAAAAAATATGAGGAAAAATTGTAAAATAGCAAAACAAACAAGTTGCAAAAATAGGATAGTTGAAATATAGGGTGGAGAAGTGTTAGGGTTAATTATTTAAAAATTGTTATATTGGTTAATCCATAAGCCGTAGCGTATACAGGGTAGTTGTAATACATACAAGGTGATACAAAACATGCTGAAACAGTAGCGGTTTTGGTGAAATATATTGGGCATTGATGGATTTATAGTTATACAGGGTGGTACAAAAATGTTATATTGGGTGGCCGATAAGTTGTTGCATATACAAGGTTGTTGAAATAGCCGGTGGAGTAGAATTATATTTAAACAGGTTGGATATTCTTTTTGTTGGATAGAACATGAGCTGTTGCATATATGTAATATCTGAAATATGAATCGAAGTATAATTATAGTTCATACAGTGTAATTAAAACAATGTTAGAAAAAGCTGCATATAAGGGGTGGTTAAAATACAGGGTTGAGACAAATTATTGTTTCAAGGGTGGTTCAAAACTAGTTATATAGCATAGTCCATAAGCAGTTGCATATATAAGATAGTGAGTGGACGTGAGTTATAGTTAAGTGTTTAAAAAATATGCTTGTGGCCCCTAACCAGATGTACAACAGGTTGGTTAAAACAGCATTTGGAGTAAAATTATGGTTATACAGGGTTCAAAAATTAGTTGTAAGGTTTGACAAATTGGCAGCAGTGTATACAGGATGGCAGTAGACTTAGTTATACAAAGCGGTTAAAAAATGTTAAATAGAATTGTTATTATAGGGTCGCCAATAAACAGTTGCAGTTTGGGTGAGTGTTTAAATAAAAGTTGGGTGTTTGGGTGCAAAACTGTGTTTTTAAATTTGTGACACACCAAGGGTTCCACCGGTATTTCCATCAGGGTGGATGTAAAATAGTTAAAAATAATTGTTATATAAAGGTAGACCATGAACAGTTGTATTGTACTATATGGAATATCTGAAATATGGGGACAAGCAAGATTATAGTATTAGATCGTGTTTAACATAATGTTAGAAAAAACTGCATTTAAAGGGTGATTAAAATATAGGGTAAAGAGAAATTGAACTTTAACAGGTAGTTCAAAAAATATTAGAAATAATTGTTGTACAGCGTATACCATAAGCAGTTGCATAGCTGAAATATAGGGCAGAGAAGAGTTATACTCAGGTGTTCAAAAATTTATAATGGGTGACAAATAAACAGCAGCATATACAGGATGGTTGCAATATAGGGTGAAGTAGGGTTATAGTTATTCAAGGTGATAAAAAAATGTCGAATAAAATTGTTATATAGGGTCGCGCATAAGTACTTACAGTTTGGGTGAAATATATTCGGGATTGGTGGATTTACCGTTATGTAGGGTGGTTTAAACAAGTTAGAACATTTTTTATTTAGGATAATCCATATGTTTCATTAGTTATTTCTTTTTGTCAAAGCTTGAACATTCCGTACGCGGGTGAAACCGCGGGTAACGGCTAGTATACAATATTATTAAAGTACCATACAGTTGAAGCGGTAGCCGAGCGCTTAAATCGCCGGCCACTAATCTAATGTTCCCGTGTTCAAGACCCAAGAACAGATTTTTTTTGATTCTTAAATATATGTCCTTATTAATTAATTTCATGAATCAATTTTATATATCATTTTCATTATTTGCATTAACATATTCCGTTAATATTGACAAAAAGTATTTAATAGTTGCAAGTTAGTAGTCTTTTAATGCGAGCGCAAAAATCGCGCCAAACGATTAATTTTTTATTGGTAGGTAACAAAACTGCATATCATTACAGTTTATATATTGTAAAATCTTATAATAGAGATTTAATATATATTTAATTTAAGTATAGATATTGAATAAGTGTTTGTTCATCTAAATAAATATTAGAAGAATGTCGAAGAAATCTATCTACACTTGAATTAAATAAATATTAAATCCCTATTTTAAGATTTTACAATATGCAAACTGTAATGTAATGTTACCTGCCTATAAAAAATTAATGGTTTGGCGCGATTTTTACGCTCGTATTAAAAGACTACCAACTTGCAACTATTAAATACTTCATGTGATCTTTTTGTCAATATTAACAGAATATGTTAATGCAAATAATGAAAATGGTACATAAAATTGATTCATCAAATTAATTAATAAGGACATATATATAAAAACCAAAAAAAAAAATCTGTTCTTGGGTCTTGAAGGCGGGAACATTAGATTAGTGGCCGGTGCTTTAAGCGCTCGGCTACCGCTTTAAATGTGTGGTACTTCAATAATATTGTATATACATGACACATTAACTGAAATACCAGCGCCCCCATCGCGTGGGTAACATACTAACATGTAAACAGAGGACATCCTCGGCATAAGACGTGCGCTTCTATAAGATTCTATATTCGTTGATTTTACTCCTGTGACAACACAAGAATCATTAACCTGTCATAAATAAATTAAGATGTAAAATTTACCAATACTAATGTGTGTTTCATAAGATTTAAAGTTATGAGTTTACTTACCCTTAAATTTGTTTTATATGGTGTATATGTCACCTGTATTTGAGGAGTGATGTGTGATCCTATTAAATAACTATTGTCATTATTTCGTAGCTCTTGAACATTTATGACATGTGTTAAAACTTATTTATTTCACATTACAATTTAAGGTTGGAAACTTTCGGTTTCATATTTTCAAGACCTGTATTTATTTCCGTTTTTCTGTGTAGCATTTACAACTGTATCTAAAAACATTATTTATTGTGTTTATATAAACGTCATTATTTAACATATTCGCCAATAGTTGCGCTACTCTCTGTTTTTTGCATGATCTGTGTTCTGTGCTACTCTCGTGAAAAATGGGTCGTGAACTCTAAACTCCGTTTTTAAAGAAAATACTTTTATTTGAAATACATATATTTGAATTTCCAACCCGACAATCTAAAAGCGTTACAACTAACTAACTATTATGATGCAAAAAAAATGAAATGCCATGAAATATGACCTATAACTGCATGTGTGATCCGTCTGGTCAATGGTCTTCATGTGGCGACGTAATTCTGTATGCTAGCATAGGCGACGGTTGATATAATTCCTCCCCCCGAAAATTCGAGTCCCGAGTTAGTGAGGGAGGCGAACTTCGGATAGTTCAATACCTTGCTGGATATGACGGTTACTTTTCTGACATCTTTGGAGAATTTTTGTATAAATGAAATACATTGATATTATCACCAGTAACCCATAGACTATGATCGTCCACATACTGGAGGTGTGTGATATCCAGTTATGCGACAAATGGGGTTGATTATTTAACACTTGTGTTTGTATGTCTTGGAGTTCATCCAAATCGATTTCTTCTAAATGAATGGTTGGGTTTGTGAAGGAGACTGTTTCACTTGTAGCTTCTAATTCAGGAAACAATATTGACTGATTAAAGCTTATCGGTTTGTTATTGCTGAAAACTTCTTTATCGGTGAACACTTGACAGCCGGTTGGGATGTCGATTAAATAAGTTCCAATAATATTTTGGACTTCTTCTTGTTGCTGACAATGGAGCTTAATTTTTTCTATCGCTGGTATTAGGCCAATCCATTGGTTTGATTGGTCTAGACGTTTGAACATTGGTTTTGTGATACTGATTGATATTGGTTGGCAAATAGAGGCATTTTTCATTTCTAGTAGCTGGATTTCGCAGGGGTTTTCTTTCTTCATTTCTTGAAGGTCCAGTTGGCCGCACAAATAGAATTGTGAAGAAACAAACTTACAAGGCTCGTTCATATATGCATAGTACAACTGTGTTTTTGTCAAATATTTCTTTGTTGGTATAACGGCTCTAAACTGGTTCTCCTTTCTAATTGGGATTGAAAATAAATGATAATATTTAAATTCAAAAGTGTGCGTTATTGGGACTTGCAAAATATAGTTCACTTTGTTTTTATTTATATAACCGTGAACCATTGTGATTTCTTCGTATAACAAAATATTGTCTAAACTGATCTCAATAGGAAATTGTTCCTTTTTCAAATATTTTTCCAAAAATTTTAATTCGTGAAAAAGATGTGTAGTTGTCATTATACTAGGGTGCATGACTCCAAGTTTTGCAAAAGTTATTGAATTTTCAACATCTTGTAGAATAGAGTTAATGACCTCGTATAGATTAATAATTTGGTTCATAACGTCTTTAATGAACATAGAATTTTCTCTATAAGTTGAGCCTGTCACAATTTTTGAAATTTGATCCATTTTCGATTCGAGAAGCTTTTCATTATGCAATATTTGTCGAACAGTGTTATTAAATTTGTCAATAAGTGAAATCGAAAGTGAACTTTGTTTTTGGATAGTTTGTGCAAGGTTGTCTTGATTGTTTTGAAATTCTTCAATTAATTTGTCATATCTTTCGCCATCGGTGGAATCCAAGTTGCCACTAATTGCTTTGAAAATGGAACCTAAAGCATTTATAAGTCCTCTTTTGATACGGTTGGGGTGTGGTAGAATTTCTGATATTTTATTCTCTACTTTTTCTTCTGTTAAAATGAGGATTTTCAAATAATTTGATGAGTCATTAAAGTAGTCAGAATTTTTGTTGATGTAAAGTTTAAGATTTTCGGATTGACGTTTTAGTTTGTTTACTTCAGTAATAAGTGGATTTTGGTCATAATAATGGATAAAGGAATGCATGTATTTTTGAACTTTTGCTGTTCCTAATTTTAAAGGAATAATGACGGGATTATTTTCTAAATTCCTAATTGTAATCTTGTCTTGTGTTCCCAATATTGCGGGGAATCTGAAATAAAAATAAAACCTATATCAGAAAGAGTATGTCCTTTTTAAAGGACGTTTTATATTGTTCATATGGACTTTATTTAAAATTTCTGTGGAAATTGTTTTATGTTCAGGGTGAACTGTCTGGAGGGTTGTAGATTTATTAAATTTGCTTGCGTTCTTCTGTTTAATATGTTTTTTGATAAATACCTTTTTTGTTGTGGTTTAAACAGTTCGGGGTCATCGCGGGTTCGATTAAGTTTTTGAATTGTTCGTTCTTTGTTAGTAATCAAGTCAGAATTTATTTTTGAGTAAAGTAGCTTCGATCGCTCTTTGTGATCGTTAATGGTAAGAAATTTTGTATTTTTGAAAGAGAATGTATCTAGATGTATTATTTCGAATGGTTTTATTGCTGTAGGAGTGACATTCATTTTCATATTTACAGGGTGTCTTTCGTATTTCGACTGTTGACAAATCTCACAGTCATTTATATAAGTTTGAATAGAATTTTTGAGATTTGGCCAATAATATTTTTCTTTAATTCTTTGTAAAGTTTCATCGATACAACGATGGTTTGATTTACCTTCGTGATAAGTTTCAATAATATTTTTAATGTCATGTTTGTTCGTGATATCAAGAAGTCTTTTGTTACAGTTTTTCAATTTCAATTTGGACATTGGGAAGTTTCTTTGGAGAACTAATGTAAAATTTTCATAATCATTGGGATTTTCGAAAAAGAGATGGTACTGAATGTTTGGTGAAACAAAATTTGTAACGAAATTAATTATGTCCTTTTCAAAATTATTTCTGGAAATCTGAACATTAATTCGCCGCTTTCGTTCCAAAAGTATAGTTGTTTTTGGATGTACTGGAGGGTGAAAGACAGAATGAATAACTATTTGATTGTGTCCATAATTTACAGCGTAATTAACAATGGGGATACCAACAGTGGGGTTTGCATTTGTATTAGAGTGAGCAGTAGTTTTTTCAGAATTGGCTTCGTTATTTCTAGAATTTTGCCGAGTATGTTCAGAGTTGTTGTTACCAGTTTGTATAAGCATAAAAATGTTATTGTCTTCTGTTGATTTGTTATCAGAAAATTTGACAAGTTTTTGATGTTTTCTATTTTCGGTTTCTACTTTTTTTTCTGGGTTTTAAAATTCCTTGTGTCCTTCTTGCGTTTACTTTTATTTTGGTTGCCGAATTTGAATTAGCCTGATTTTCAAATTCGTTTATAAAATTTTTGTAATCATACTTTTGAGTGTTTCTCGATTTTAAAGTATTTATATTTTGTTTAGGTATTTTGTTAGAGCTACAATTTAGTTTATGAAATTTTTTCTGAACAAAAATTTCGGTATTGCTAAAATGTTTAGAATTTGGGCTAACAGTAAACGTGTTCATATTATTTTCTACTTTATGAAAAAGAAGTTTGATTTTTGCGTATGGGGTTATCAGACATCCTTTGTTGAAGTCAAGTATAGCTTGAAGTCGTATTAAATCTTCTAAGCCTATAAGACCATCAAATACCTCATGAAACTTAAACAGATAGAATTTTAAGGACTTAGGTGTTGGTAGTTGAAAAATCTTTGAAGCGGGAATCAGTGCACTATACTGATGTGTTGATTTATGAGAAACTGTAGACACTGTAAATGGATCAGTAACAACAAGATTTGGGAAAAATTTATAGGCAATTTCAGGATCGAGAAAAGATCTTGATGATCCAGAATAAATTAGAAGTTTTAAATTTTGTTCGGGAAAAATAATATATGGTAATTGATTCGAACTAATTTGATTGAGAGAAATTTCTTGTGAAATTTCCTGAGACTTATCGTCTTCAACTTCAGAGATTTCGATACTAGAGTTTTCTTTTGGTTGTACAGTATTTTCATCGTAATAGTATTGATAGTCATTTTCAGTTGTGAATTTGTCGTCAGTATTATTAATTTCTTCAAAAACCAAATGATTTCGGCTGTTGTGATAGTTTGTTACATTACCTTGTGGAAATCTTTGGGTATTTTGATTTTGGTAGAAAGTTGTTGGCAAAGATGTTTTTTGATTTGATGAGTTCTGAATAGAAATTCCGCTCATTGGAGTAGGTCTTGGAAAGTTTCTATTTTGAAAATTTGGTTTGAAAACATTTTGGTTGCTTTGTTTTGTCTTGGTTGTATTTGAACAGGCTGTGAAGGAAATGAATTTTGTGTGCGGTAGTTTTGATTTAAATTATAGTTTCTTGGTAAAGAAGGGTTATTCAAAAAATTATGTTGGTTATGAAATGGTGCTTGAATCATCTGTGGCGGTTTTGGTTTAGACATAATTGTTTGAAAATAGTGGGCATTATCTTCTGCGATTACAAATTGTAAAGCTTGACTCAACGAATCAGGTTTCATACAACGTATTGTTGTACCAAGGGGTTCACGCAATCCTGAAAAAAAAATGTTTTTAATGCTAAATTTTGATAGAGATCACGTTTTAACTGTTTGGCTTGATCTGTGACTTCATGACAATTTACATAGCTACACAACAAATTTAAAATATTAAGACATCTATCATAAAATTGCTGAGGTTTTTCCTTAGGAAGTTGTTTCATTAAAACAAGATCTCTATTTAAGCAACTTTCATCCCTTTGATCCGCAAAATTTCGTGTCAATACTAATTTTAAATCATTCCAACTGTTCACATCTTGAATATTAATCACTAGTCTAGCATTACAATTTTGAAATTAATGAATTCCACAAATATACATTATGAAAGCTTTCTGGATTTGCACGATCATAAAAAGTTGTTAAAATGGATTCACAAATACTTAAATATCTTCCAAGTTCGTTTGGGTTTCCGTCGAATTCGGGTACGCAATTTAAATACTCCGATTTAAATGGTTCAGGATTAGCAACAGGTCTAGCCATTTCTATTTTATTACTAAGATTAATTTCTAAAATTATTTTTTCAACTAAATTCCTATCTAAATCTTTTTCTTCGTCACTATTTAAATTATTTTGAGAAGTTTCAGGAAAATTATAGCTTAAATTTGAATTTGAGTCAGTTGTAGGGCCGTCTTTAATAGATAAACAATTAAAAACATCTGACAAATTTTCACTTGACATTTAATGTTGTACTTACATAAAAATAAAAACGAGTTTGAGCATTCTTCACAAACTATAAGGGCGACGTCCAGGGAAGCTATTTTCGTCTACGCCACTGGAGTCTTCCTTGCAAATTCGGACGATTTTTGTTCCAAATTTCTACGATGGACTGGTAAAAGGCTGAAGCAGGTTCTCGATGAACTGGGTTTCCTGAAGTTCGAGGAGCCGCTCTGTCAACAATCGCTATCACCAGTTCGATCAACAAAGCTCGATAGTTCGTTAGTTCCGTTAATCGTAAAAACGAAAAATTCCCGATCGATTCACGAATTTCGGAACTATCCTACTGACTGCGCCAAAAATGGGTCGTGAACTCTAAACTCCGTTTTTAAAGAAAATACTTTTATTTGAAATACATATATTTGAATTTACAACCCGACAATCTAAAAGCGTTACAACTAATTAACTATTATGATGCAAAAAAAACGAAATGCCATGAAATATGACCTATAACTGCATGTGTGATCCGTCTGGTCAATGGTCTTCATGTGGCGACGTAATTCTGTATGCTAGCATAGGCGGCGGTTGATATAATTCGTGCACATTTCGAATACTAATATTTTGGATTTTACAAGTTGTCACTTGCACAGGTCACTTGTACAATAATTTTGACGTTGAATTCTACAAGTTACAAAACTACAAGTTACAAGTTGATTATGAAACAGGCCCCAGGGCTGGTTAGAGCTTTCTTTTGTCTTATATTGCTCCTAGTGTCTTATTAAGTTCACAATTATTATAACCCTGTGAGCTGCTAGTTTTAAATTTTATATGTGTGTAGTTTAATATGTTTGTTGTTTTCTTAAATGCTATTCATTATGTATACACTCGTGCAAAGGAATGTGCTTTCTATTATCTAACACTCGTACATCTTACAAACAAATTCCTGTTATTCACAATGATATTGAAGGATGACATGCCAACGCATGGTTTAATGTCATAACTATTTGTTGCACAACGAAGTCCACCCATTCTTGACTAAGATTTTCTGGCCTGTTGAATGAAGCTTAACTCCATCAAGGTGAAACGATACTTGAATGTGAAAGACCCTCCATGTTTAATTCTATATCTACATGATTTAAAACAAAAAAATATTTAACCCTTATGACTTTTATTTCATAGTTTAGATTTTCAACTCTTTCTACCAATAGTAATTCAATTCAAAGCAAAGTGTTATTGGAAGAACAATATTGTTACATCAAACACCCTTGCAGTATCTCAAATGACTGAAGTTGTCTTTTTCTGCTACCGGAGTTTTTTGCTTTGGTTGTGATTCTCTAGTAGCGTTCTCCAGTGACAAATTCTCAGGGGTTTAAGTATGAGCTTCGGTCTTTTTTCTATAATAACTTATTGAGTTTGTCAAGCGTTACAGATTTTCAGATTTATAGTGAGTAGCAGCAAACGGTAGATGTTTCTTGTTTTCTCTTAGAAAAAGTTTATGGCTAAGTACTGAAATTAATTTTAATACTAAAGTTTTTGAGTACCTGTCTTACAAAAAAGTTTATAACTATGTAATGAAATTAGTTTTTATGTTAAAGCTGTAGGTACCTGTCTTTTAGAAACGATTTGTTAGTCCCGGCTCTGTCTTAGAACAAGTTGTATAATGGATCTTTATTGCAGTCATCACATTGCCAACTATCGAACCCTTTTCCGACATTCATCACTAAGTACTGAAATTAGTTTTAATATTAAAGTTTTTGAGTACCTATCTTAGAAAAGATTTATATGACATGCCTACTTAGATTCAGCTGTTTCAAAAATAGGAATATTTTGTACATTTTACTCTCATATCAACAAATCGTTGGGAGAAACATTTATAGTGAGTAGCAACAACCGACCTATTTTTCTTGGTTGTTTTGTCTTCGAAAAAGTTTATGGCTAAGTACTGAAATTAATTTTAATACTAAAGTTTTTGAGTACCTATCTTAGAAAAGATTTATTTGACAGGCCTATTTAGATTCAGCTGTTTCAAGAATAGGAATACTTTATATATTTTACTTTCATATCAACAATTCGTTGGGAGAAACATTCCGTGATATATGATGATGAGCCATCAGTGTGTTCGAATCCTTGTGATGTCTTTTTTCCGCTACCGTTGGTTTTTTGCTTTGGTTGTGACTGTGTCTAATAACGTTCTCCAGTGACAAATTCTCAGAATTGACTCCTTTTTTCCTCTAGACAGAAATATAACTACTTTTAGTTTGTAGGAGTAATAAATATACTTTTTTTATACTAACTTGCAAGAAATAATAAATTTTTTCTGTATATTGTCTTGTTTTTATAGAGACAGACTTGCAAGAAATTTAAAAAATTGCTTTTATTCTGTATATTGTCTTATATGATGAGATACTCTAAGCCAGCAGTGTGTTCGAATCCCTGTGATGTCTTTTTTACCACTACCGTTGGTTTTTTGCTTTGGTTGCAACTGTGTCTGATAACGTTCTCCAGTGACAACTTTTAACGGTTTGTGGAGGCCCCTCGTGACTGTATTCCTCTAAAGGTTCATTTGGTTGACAATATTTAAAACCCTGCTCGGCAATATTATTGTAAGTACAGTAATTTTGAGGTTAAAGTTATAAGACCCAGACAACACTATACACAACCTAACAAAGTTTATGGCTAAGTATTGTTGGGAGAAACATTTATGGGCTTGTCATGGTGGCTTTCTCTTAGAAAAAGCTTATAACTAATAACCGATTGATGATAAAGTTTTTAGTAACTGTCTTAGAAAAGATTTGTTTGTTCCGACATCTGTCTTAGAAAAAGTTATATGTGATAGAAACATTTGTTTGTAGTAGCAAACGACTGATGTTTTCCCTTTGTTGGCTACAGTTGTGTGCACCTAGAAATTATGTACCAGTGAATACGCTTTGAGTCTTAGAAAAGATTTGTTTGTTCCTACCTCTGGCTTAGAAAAAGTTATATCTTTATTTCCGTCATTACATTTCCAACTATCCCTTTTTCAACATTCCTGGTCTCTACCTTTTGCAATGGATTTGTTTCAAACCATTTCTACCCTTTGTAAGGTCCTACTTCAACCTTTCAATCATTTCTAACAGCCCTTATTTCCGGCCGTTTCTAACATTTATGCAGTTTTTAGTTATTTTGTTGTCATTTTCAACATTTGTTGCAGTTCTACCCCTTGTATCAGTTCTTTACCAACCATTCGACCATTTCTACCCTTTGCAACGTTTGTGCTTCAAGCATTCAACCATTTCTAACAGCACTTTCCGGACATTTCTCCAACGGTATTCGTTCCTAATTATCCACCCTCTTTTGCTCGATTCCTATGAAAATCCAACGATTCAAGTTGCAATTATCATTCCTCATTTATGTATTTATTTTTACATTATTGGCTACCATTATCTTTTCAATGATCTACTTTTTTAATTAACGATTTCCCTCTTTAGAATTTATATCGCCACCGCACTTTCAACCAGTGCTCAAGTTTCGCTGGTTTATCGGTACACCATTGTGGCTCCGTTTATCTTTTGTTATTGCCTTCGTTGAATCTGAATTATTTTATTATTTTAATTATATTAACAAATGTTCCTAAATATTTGGGAATTTTGGGCTATGTATTTTTTTCTTAAAAACGCTGAATTCTCTATAATAACAGATTTAACGTCTGGACTCTGGGATTGGGGTTCGGATAAAAGCAGTCTTCGTATTTCGGACACGACGATTGTAAAGAATCCTGTTCTATTCATTAAAGACATTTGATTCCTTTTCCCTGCCATTGTGCCCGCCCGCGTTCCCTATCACCCCCAATACTCCAAACCAGCGCTCGCCTCTCGCTGATCTCCCGCCCCGACGGAAGATCCCGTCCTCGGTCCTGATGTACCGTTAAGACGATGACGTACCCCGACTGACCGTTAATGAAGTCACGGTTCCCAACCAACGACGCCCGATTACGCGCCCCAATTCCAACGACCGGACACCCGACGACGCCCGAAGGACAAGCAAAGTGGGAGTGGAGGGGTAAATTTGGTTCAATTTCGTGCTTTTGGAACCTTAAATTCTCTTATGGCAAAGTACATGTATTTTTGGTCGATTTTGGGCTAGAACCTGTATAGCTTATCTACTATTAGCGGTCTTTTGTTTCTCTTAGGAAATACACATAAGTACCGTAATTCTAAACACACTACAATAGAAACAGGTACGATCCCATAGGTTACGTGCATACAGAAATCCATACGATTACGGGGTACATTAAAATCCAATTAATTCCAATAAAGAAAACTCGCTATATTGGACTGGCAGGCAGATTCCGTTAAATTAGCGGTATTTCTTTTCTATTAGTAAATACGAAATACGCATAAGCACCATAATTCTAAACAGACTACAATAGAAACAGATACGATCTCATAGGTTACGTGCATACAGAAATCCCTACGATTACGGGATAAATTAAAATCTCATTAATTCCAATAAAGAAAACTCGCTATATTGGACTGGCAGATAGATTCCGATAAATTAGCGGTCTTTCTTTTCTATTAGTAAATACGCACAAGCACCGTATTTCTAAACAGACTACAATAGAAACAGATACGATCCCATAGGTTACGTGTATACAGAAATCCATACGATTACGCGGTACATTAAAATCCCATTAATTCCAATAAAAAAAACTCGCTATATTGGACTGGCAGATAGATTATCCAATAAATTAGCGGTTTTTCTTTTCTATTAGTAAATACGCATAAGCACCGTAATTCTAAACAGACTACAATAGAAACAGATACGATCCTATAGGTTACGTGCATACAGAAATCCATACGATTACGGGGTACATTAAAATCCAATTAATTCCAATAAAGAAAACTCGCTATATTGAACTGGCAGATAGATTATCCGATAAATTAGCGGTTTTTCTTTTGTATTAGTAAATACGAAATACGCATAGGCACCGTAATTCTAAACAGACAACAATAGAAACAGATACGATCCTATAGGTTACGTGCATACAGAAATTAATACGATTACGTGGTACATTAAAATCCAATTAATTCCAATAAAGAAAACTGGATATATTGGTCCGGCAGATAGATACCCATAAATTAGCGATATTTCTTTTCTATTAGTAAATACGCATCAGCACCGTAATTCTAAACAGACTACAGTAGAAACAGATACGATCCCATAGGTTACGTGCGTACCGAAAACCATACGATTACGGAGTACATTAAAATCCCATTAATTCCAATAAAGAAAACTCGCTATATTGGGCTGGCAGATAGATTCCGATAAATTAGCGGTATTTCTTTTCTATTAGTAAATACGCATAAGTACCGTAATTCTAAACAGACTACAATAGAAACAGACACGATCCCATAAGTTACGTGCATACAGAAATCCTTACGATTACGGGTTTCATTAAAATTCCATTAATTCCAATAAAGAAAACTCGCTATATTGGACTGGCAGATAGATTTCGATAAATTAGCGGTCTTTCTTTTCTATTAGCAAATACGCATAAGCACTGTGATTCTAAACAGACTACAATAGAAACAGATACGATCCCATAGGTTACGTGCTTACAGAAATCCATACGATTACGGGGTACATTAAAATCCCATTAATTCCAATAAAGAAAACTCGCTGTATTGGACTGGCAGATAGATTCCAAAAAATTAACGGTCTTTTGTTTCTCTTGCAAACTTGTGGGTATTAATGTGGAATGACAGCGACAAAAGCACACTAGATTCCCATACACTTTCTTTTTATTGGAATCTATGGGATTTTTTCAACAGAGAAGAGAAGATCTGTTTTGATTCGGAAGGTTTGTTCACTGTTGTTGTGGGGTAATTGTTTCCAGTGAGAACATTTTTTATAATTGCTTTGTCTTTGTTGAATTTATTATCATCAAAACAGTTGGTCTTTGTTCTTTGATAATATAATGACTTAATAGCACCTTTCTTTGCTGTATTCGGTGAAATTTAAGTATCTGTTCGTATGAGTTGGTTTTTTTATCAACTTCTGTTCGAATGAAGATTCTGTTTTTGTTATCAGTATGTCTAGGAAAGACAGTTTGTTATTTTGTTCAAGTTCTTGGGTAAATTTGATTGTTGGTTCTTTATTATTTATGTCATTTAATAATTTATCTAGTTCTTCACGATTGTGTTACCAAATTATGAAAATGTCAATGTAATGTCACCAAAAAAAAGGTTTATTTTCTTTTGATAAAATTATTTGTTGTTCAAATTTTTCCATAAGTATGTTGCTTAATGCTGGTGAGAGACAAAACCCATGGCTATGCCAAATTCTTGTTGGTAAAAGTCATCGTTTAATTGAAAGTATGTAGTTTTGGTACAATATGTTAGTAGTTCCATTATTCCAATTATAAAAAATGTTCTCACTGGAAACAATTACCCCACAAAATTTATCAATAAAGAGTTAAACAGACTTGAACAGAAACCTTCCGAATCAACACAGAAGTTCTCTTATTAACACTCCTACTCAGGACATCCACATTACAGTTACCTACAACTATACCATATACACAGTGTCTGTCAGAAAAATTGAATAGAGTGGGCAATAGATATAATGTTAAAACAACATTCCAAACAAGAAATTACAGTGAAATCACTATAATATCGTAAACAAAATCAACCAACAAAACTCAGAACTAAAAAAACTGCATATACAAGATCCCTTGCGAAGGCAATAAATTTTATATTGGAGAAACATTGAGACCATTAAACGTACTAATAAATGCACACAAGAATTACATAAAGAAACGACAATTTGAAAAATTGAAAATTTGTGAACATGCTTGGGACCTAGGCCATAAAATATAAATTGACAATTCTACTTTACTTCACAAAGAAAAACACAAAGAGAAAAATAAAAGAGTCTTAGTTCTTTTGAATGAAGACGATTGTATCGCTTCTACTTCTGTAGAATTCAATCGTATCTGGTTACCGACAATTAAATAAGACATTATTAATGGTTATCCCCTTTTGAAAAACCCAGTATCGGGTAAGTTCATTAGATGTTTTCTAGGTTTTCCCTTATGACGTTAATGGGATCACTGAAACAGCAGAATTCTTTGATCGCATTTTTGGCGAATGCGCTATCTTATAACAAAGTCTTACCTAGGAAAGCCACTTATAAATTCTAAAGACAACTCTTTCAAATTCTTCCAACTTGAAATCTGTTTAACTATAATACATGATCTTTAGAATTATTTGTACTACCTGTATATCTAAAAACAACAAATGTCAATTTACATGTCACAAATCAAACTTTCAATTTGCAATTTACCTTTTCAATACATATTTTAAAGCCATTGTCAAGGAAGTCAGAATCCACTTTGAATCTTTTGGTTTTTCTTTCAAAAAACAGCTTTTTATTTCGATTGTGGTGTTTTTTTCCAAGAAATCATAATAATAATAGACTAATATATTACCATAGGCCATCATAGATTATATTTTTACGAAAGCAGACGTCACGAAGTAGCTGCTAATGTTATGTTCCTACCGGCAGTTTCCGTATCGCCATGAAACTGTTATGAAAACGCCTGCACCGATTTTGTGCGCAACTTAGCACTGTTCAAAGTATAGTCACCGAAAATATAAGTTGGAACGGTTTGTTGCAAAGTTTTTGCTTGAGCTCCGTCTCCCATAACCTTAATTGTTTTAATATCTTAATTATGAGTTTTGTCACACATTTTGATAAATAAAATAAGAAGGGAACGCCGGACGTGACTGTGGGAAAATTTTCAAGGTCGTGGGAGAAGCGGCATCCTTTGATGTCGGGGAAGATGACACAGGCACGCTAATCGGCACGTGCCATGTTACGTAATCGCCTGGGGGTCAATGACCTCCGATGACAGAGGCGTTGACACGGAAGGTTGGCATAGAACGAAGGAATGTTGGTATGGGGCGTATGGTATAGAACGACGGAACGTTGGTATGGGGCGTATGACATAGAACGACGGCACAATGACAGGTAGGCCATAGAGTTGGGGCGTTGACGTGTGGCATAGAACGACGGAACAATGACAGGTAGGCCACAGAGTTG